>CATIWQ010204615.1:0-51580 GCA_949673415.1 Euphorbia schlechtendalii | reverse complement strand
AGCGTTATATCACAGATCCAGTGATTATACGTGATATTGTTAACGCCAAAACTACTCTTAAAATTAACGCCAATGCATATAACTTGATTAACATAAAAGACTTAGCACGAAATACGCATTATGACACATAGACATATCATAAACTTTGAAATAGAAAGTATAAGTAAAAAGCAAAGCAAAGTTGTAAGGTATGCAAGTGAAAGCTAAACTTGATCAAACCGTATCCACTCTTTAATGGGAGTCGTCAATTCTCGCAATTCCTGCGTCTGCTTTGAATTCGGTCTCGGCCCGTATAGAACCTCAGCTAGGATGCTATTCCTTGCGAATATCGAACAAAAGAATATTGAAGAATGAAAACTTTTATTGATAAGTGATTTGCAAGTACACTTATACAACAATCACTCGAGAATATAGAGAAATCTAGTGATCAAATCACTAAAACATTTTCTCGCTAACACTTAAGAACATAGCGAATCTAACTATACACATACTATATTTGCACTCTAATATTCCACACTATTCACCCACTGTTGATGCATGAAATTTGTGAAGACTTGGAGCCCTATTTATAGAGTTTGAAGGGTTGCGTCTATCCAAATGAAGAGTCACATCCATTGGTGAAAGATTACATCTCTTCAATGTGATTGGTTGAGAGGCTTTGATTCAATCCACAATGGATAGGTACCTTTCCATGATTGGTTGACTCCTGATAAGTGTCTTTTCATTGGTAGTTGATGGTGGTTGATCATGCTTATCTGGCGGTTGGTAGTTAAGAAGATAATACCAGAAAACCGTCCATGTCGTGACCGCGATATGTGATTCGCGACCGTGAATCTTTTACTGGTAGATTTCTATTTCTGAAGTGAACAGGTCACGACCGTGAATTAAGTTATCTTCAGAAATCTCCTTGTAACTTCACCGATCTTCGACAGCTTCGATTCTATGCCAAATCTTCAAGTTCCACGCATCATTTTGCACCTTTTTCACTCTTTTTTCATAAAATTCCACTTTAGTTCATTTTACTCCCAAGATTTACCTAGTATTTGCATTTTTGTTAGAGTGGAATGATAAGTTTCGTGTTGCTTCTCATGTGATACAGAATGGATTGGGCTTTTTGTTAGAGTGGTGTTCAACCAATAGAGTAACGAGTTCTACAGTATTACTGGCTGGGTTACAAAGCCTTTTGCCTGATGTGTTATGATGACCAGAAGATATTTGTCCTATGTTGCAAAAAGGATAAATGATGATCTGTGCCATTTCGAGAATGAGATGATGAATTTGATATTTCTTTGGTTCTAATTTCTGCATAAATCGCCCTTACGTGTTTTCAATCCATCAAACCTTATCTTAAATTTTTCCTGGACCGCACTTTCAGGTTTTCAAACCAGCAAACTCATTTTGTCGTTTCTTTTATTTTTATTTTTTCATTTTTTGTATATTTACTTGTGATATTCTACCATTGGCATGAAAGCAATCAGAATAAGCATATGCATAAAGATTCAGCAAAAATGACAATTCATTGATGAACTTAACAGGGGTATAAATGTTTCAAATGATTTGACTCCTGCCATTGATTAACCCTTTCGGATTTTCTAACCCATGTGGTTCTCTAGATGTCCTAAGTTTTGCCTGCGTCGCCCTTTTTAGGTTTTCAACTCAATGAACTGTTCTTTTCTATTTTGAAAAGAGGCTTTTATTTTTGCTCAACTAACAATGCAAATTGATAGGCTGATTACAAATTTATTTTTTTTGTTGGTACTACTTTTTACCAATTTATTTCTTTCACCTATGCATGATAGCAATTGTGCAAGACTTGATTGATTTGATAGATCAGTTACCGTCCATGTCCATGACTTCAGTTGTTATCTTGTTTAGCTTTTTTGATCGACTGGTTGATACTCGTGATGCTTTACTAGCTTGAGGTGTATGGATGATAAGTCTTGGTGTTTGATCATCAATGTTTCCTTAAATTGTTCTTCAATGATAGATGATATGTCGGGGATCAGATCTGATAGCTTGATTCCATCGAGGGTGAATAATTTTGGTTCAATAGTTTTCCTTTAATAATGTAATGATCGGCCCATAAGTGTTGGTAACCTGTGTGATGGAGTTGTTGACGTACTCAAAGATTTGACTCCTTCTTTGTATCGTTGTCATTGTGCCGATTGTTTTGCTCTTCTGGGGCTTCGATCATTTTAACTTTTGCTTGATTACCCCACAAATGGTGGTGAGCCATGTGATGGAGTTAATGACGCGCTCAACGGTCTGACCCCCTCTTTGTGCCTTTTTTGACATTGAGTCGGTTGTTTGAATTTGATTTACTTTGTTGACACTTCGGCCTTATTCTGGCTTCAATCATTTTAATCTTTGTATGTGTCGTTCCCTTGATTTACTCAAGTGAGGACTCGGGTTCCGATTCAACCAATCAAGCGTCGGGTATAGTCAACTCGGTATCAATTAAATATTTAAAGCAAAAGGGGAAGAATTCTTAAGAAGGATTATAATCTGTTAAGGAATAAGTGTCTAAGTATTACTCGACGGTTAAGTAAGAAGCAATATTTGTAAGTCATTTTTGTGATGTATTAGAAAATGGGATTTTTCCAAAATAGAAACTTATTCTAAGTTGTAGTATAGTAATTCTGACTTCACTTTTATACACTCAATTTTTTGTTGCTTTTCGCTACTGATAAGGATGACTTATTATTCATATTATAGCATTTTCATTTTGGTATAATGTGCATTTTACCATATTCAATTATGGTATAATACTGGTTCAATAATGGTATAATTTATTAATATATTATAAAGTAATAAGTAACTTTAAATAATATAGTTATGCAACATTATTTACCTCTGGATTTTCGCAATTATGGTTAACTTGATCGGTTTCTTCTATTCTATCTTCAATCTGCACATTCTTTTGTTTATTTTGTATCAGTTAAGATATAACACAAAAGCATTTATACAAGAAAATAGCTCTTGTAATTTCAAATTTTAATACTTTTATAATACATATTATACCATTTTAATTATGGTATAACATGAATTGGACAAACGTAAGAGCCTAGAGATTCTAGATGTAAAGACACTTACATAAAAACACATAATTAGAATGGAGAAAGTCTTTTGTTTATTCACGTCATTTTCCGTGAGATTCTCTTTAGGCACAATAGATCCATCTTCGCTTTCATCCTCGTCGTTAGAAGATTCTTCATCTATTCCTTGTTCTTCATCATTGTTATCAGAATATGATGTTAATTTAGGATCCTTCTTATGAAAGCTGTTACCATTGTGATCCAGTTCATTTTTTCTTAATCCGTAATTTTTATTTAAAGAGATACAAGAACACACCTCTTCCCATTCTTCATCACTGTCTATATCATAATCCAAGTCTGGTTCCTTCTTTAAAGGGTGGCGTGGCCCAACAATATGGTTGTTAACATTTAGTAGGGGGTTAGCTTCTGGTCTAATATTAGATCATTATAAAAACATAAATTCAACATCCAAACATAAAGCATTCACTATGACACCTCTAGGCAGGGTAGACCAGATAAACTTAGTAAAATTTTTGTAAATTCAACATGCATTATATAAACGTAGATATACTAGGCACAATAAGAAGTAGAATTTATCTTTTCTGCAACAACATTTGCCATTATAGTAGACCTATGAATAGATGTAGCAATTACCCCAAGCTGGGCTACAAATTCCATTAAGCCATTCAAGATTAGAGCCATCTTATCAACTAGGCTCTTGGCACTCTCTTTTGCCTAGTGATTTCGAATAACCAACAAGCTACCTTGGATCCTCTCATACTCTTCAAAGTATAGAGAGTCATTAGGTACACTTGTGTGTTGTTCAAATTCCAGCAATTTTACCTTCGGCCTGGATGACAAGTCCGTCTATTCTTGAGCTAGTAGCAAGTTGCCTACTGCTCCATCTAACTCAACATCAGTCTTGAGCACAGGAAATTGCTTTCTTGCTAACTCTCAAATCTGTGCTAAGAAAGATGTTTCAGCCATTGTTGGCTTGCTGCTGGGTTCAAGTGCGCCATTGGCTGTAAAATTTACCTCAGCAATCTGAGATCCTGCTTTTGCCTGCTGAGCGTAATTTTCAACATTGGGAACTTCCCTAACCAGAGGGGTTAAGGGGGTTGAGGATGGGTTATAAGAAAAGGTAGGTTCAGAACCATGTACAGATTAAGAAATTGGTTTTAATGGAATAGAAGGTACAATGGCTGTAGAAGAATTGGTTATTGGTTGAGAATGTACAGGAGAAAGGGTTGAAGAAATATGTACTAGAGATGGAGAAAAGGTATCTTGGCTATTTTCAGGTGAAGAAATGTGAAATGGGGAAATTGAAGAGTTAGAAGGAGAAGGAGAAGGAGAAGGATTTTGCTATGTTTCAGGATCTACTGAAGTAGAACCTGATGGAATATTTGAATTTACAGAAGAAGGGATTTGAGGATTTATAGGAGAAGATGGAAGGTTAGGATTTTGTGAAACCTTAGGTTAGCCGTTTGACCCAAGGATGGGCCAGCCTGAGGTTTTTCATGATGAGAAGAAGGCTCCTCAACATGAGTGAAAGTAAGAGTGGGGATGCAGAGGTACTGAGGATCAAACTCCTCCAGAATCAAGAAAATGGTGTCTCCAGCATCCTCCTCGCTACTCACCACCTGCATGTTCTTTTGCAGAGGCCTTGTGGTGGTAGAACACTTTTGCTGAGTGCCCTTGAGTTTGGCAAAAACATCTTGAATGTTCTCAGCAACGTTGAACCCAAGCTAGTCCTCATCCTTAGACTTCTTGGCCTTGCATTGCTCCTCAGTGTAATATGAGAAAACCATCTTGCGCTTCCTTTGGTGCAGGGACTCATTGGCCTCAGTATCTTCTTCATTTTCAACAGCTTTCTGCTCAACTTGCAACTTAGCCTCTGCCTCCCTTTATGTGCTATTTTGGCTTGCATTTTACTTCTTTGATGCTGAGCTGGAACATCACTGGTCTTGGCTGGACTCTTCCCCTTGGCCTTAGAGGAAGCATCCTTTTGAGGTTTTGAGGAGGTGGTGGTGATATTCTCCAAGATGTTGGAGATTGGTACCTTATCATAGTCATCGCTCTCTTTAAAGTCCACCATAAATTGATTTTCTTCCTTCTTGCTGATGTCCGCAGGCAATACTGTCGGTACACATCTCAACTTTCGCTTCTACTGAGCCTCGATGTACCTAGCATGAACCTAGTTGTGAGCCAGCTTGCTGAAGTGCGACATTTCAAGTTTCTTCTTTATCGAGAAGACTATTTCACCGGACTTGCCCAGAAACTGAGTCACATCGACTTTCATTGTCCTTATAATCTCGGTTATGAGGTAACCATAGTGATAGAAGGTAGTCAACTTGGTTAAGTAGTGGAGAATCACCAATAGCCAGTTTTGCTTTTTACCTTCTACCATATAGTAGACCACACAACGCTTGAAATATGTGTAGTTAGTCAGCGAGCTAGTTTTGGGTAATAACAGCTCCAACTCATGGCACATCCTCGCAGTCTTTGACATCCCGCTAGCAGCAATCTCCCCTGAAACATAGTTTGCTGGGAGCTCCCAATCTTCAGGAATGATGATGGCATCCTCATTGTCTGATCTACGGAGCTGAGTGCCTGAGTTAGGCATATTGAGAATGCTCCCAATCAATCGAGAACAAATCAGGGTTGATTTTCCCTCGAAGTCCATCAGCAAAACATCATTAAAACCTTTTATAATGTAGATATGTATGTAGAAAGCTCTAATGAGGCATGTTATAGCAAGACCTTCCATTCTTAAGAAGGAACTGAGGTTTGCTGCTTGATTACTCTGTGCATCGTCTTGTTAAGCAGCAGGCCTTCGTAGTTCACTTCATAAACCAGGCCAAATTCTAGACTATCTTCCCATTCCACCTTTGCAAGACGAGTTCCCGCTTCAAGGGTTAACTTTTCAGTTTTTCCTTCTACGTTCACTACGATCTTAATGGTGATGGTGCTCGTATTGGAGATTCTAGCAATCAGGTGCCTTTTTAGTTAAATCTTGTTACTATGCCTTGTTAGATCAATCACTGATTAATAACTTGTCTTCTAATTATTCGTCTCCAAAGTAGAATAATTTATGGAATATTAAAGTGCCACCGAGGGTGTAATTCTTCCTTTGGGAAATTGCAACAAATTTCGCTCCCCGCATTCACTAGGCTTCGTCGGAGACATGTTAATGTGGGCTTTCTTTGCCCGCTTTGTGGGGATGGTGTTGAGAACAATTTTCATGCTCTTATTAGTTGTGCTTATGCTTATACCATTTGGGATGAATTTTTTTGACAAGGGATGACCGAATAATATTTCATAATGAGTGATTGGTGATCTTGGTTAAATATCAAGGATGGTGATACTATTGCTAAAGCTGCTTGTGTATTATGGCAATATGGGCATGTAGAAATATTTTTGTTTGGAATGATAAGTTTCGTGTTGCTTCTCATGTTATACAGCATGGATTGGGCTTTTTGTCAGAATGATGTTCAACCAATAGAGTAACGAGTTCTGCAGTATTACCGGCTGGGTTACAAGGCTAGAGACGCCCTCCATTGTGTTGGAAAAAATGTAATAATGATGTTAGTGTGTTTGCTTCGGGTGATACTTTAGGGCATGGTTGCGTAGTGCAAGATGACGAGGGTCGATTTCTTGCGCCAATATCGAATTTACTTGAAGGGGGAGGAGACCCATTCTAATCGGAGACTTTAAGCTGTCGTGATGCTTTGAGCTGTTTAAAGAATAATGGATTCGATCAAGTTATCCTCGAGCTTGATGCACTTAAAGTGGTGAATGTGATTAATAATGATTTGAACTTTATGTCTCCTATTGCTTTGGTTTCTTCAGATTGTAAAACTCCCATTAGACAATTTTCCTCTATACGTATTGTTTATGTTAGTAGGCTTGCAAACCTTGCTGTGCATCTGTTAGCTAGAGCGATACGTTCTTCGATTAGTAGGGGAACATGGCTTCATTCATGTCCACATTTGATTAAAGCTGTAGTTGTCTCTGATTAATGATACCGACATATTCTTCAGTAAAAAAAACGATAGAAATAGATTATAAAGATGCATATTTTGATACAACTATATTGGAATTGTTCAAATTGAACTTTTATTAGAAATTTCAAATCCGGACTCCCCTTTTGTTGTTGTACTCCGTAAAATTAAAAATTATAATTCTTAATCTTAAAAACATAACATTTACGAGTTTATTATAAAAATTAATAGACTATTTTCCCTTGCAATAATCCCGTGAAAATTAAAGAATAATCAAACGAATAATTCTTGTGAAAAAAAATGACAGATAGTCTTGTCAAATAAAAAATAAAAAATTAATGAATATAAAATAAAAAAAAGTTATTTATTTTGTATCGGTAATACAATGGAAAGAAAACAAGAAAAGATAAAAACAATTACATGCTCAAAACACTTGTACATGAGTCTGCAGTAGCAAATAAACAATCCAGAGCCATAGTTGGACCAGCTCTAGAGGTACGAACATCGTTAAAAACTTAAAATCATGCCTAAGCAGTAGGGATGGCAACGGATCCCGGACCCGGTCCGGATCTGTGGATCCGGACCCACTTTTTAGGGTCTGGATCTCGATTTTATGGATCCGTCGGATCCGGGTCCGGGTCCAGGAAACGGGTCTGGGTCCGGGTCCAGGAAACGGGTCTGGGTCCGGGTCCGGGTCCGGGTCCCGGTCCGGATCCGTATTTAAATATTAATTGTATTTTTTTATTTATTATTTACCCTGAAAATATTGGATAATTAATATTTTTTTATATCCATGTAAATCCAATTGCATGAACATAATTAAATGAGCATGTAAACTATTTAAAATAAGGTAAAATGTACAAGTATGGAAACTGAAACTAAGAATTTGATGTTAATTACATGGACCCGTTTTGAACCCGGATCCGTGAGATCCGGATCTGGATCCGTAAATTATGGACCCGCTGGATCCGGGTCCAATATATGAAAACGGATCCGGGCCGGGTCCAAGCCGGACCCGGCCCGGATCCGGCCCGTTGCCATCCATGCTAAGCAGTCCAAGTAAAGATGAGTGTGGGGCGTCCAATATAGGCAGTCCAAAGAGAAGTATTGAGCCAAATTAGATAGGAAGTCATCACAAATATTAACCAAATTAGATAAATAAAAAAATAAAATGTTACGAATAGAAGATATATGAAATAACAAAAAAGCAAAAATAATTTTGTCATATAAAATGATATTCGGAAGAATAAGTGATATAAGTTGAAAGAAAAATCTGATTAATTGAATGAAAACAAAACTTAGATAAGTATTGATAATAGAATATATATTATGGGCCCACAAGTTCACAAATGACCGAAAAAGACAAAGGACGCGTGGCCTCCACTGAGAGAGCCATGTGGTAAACACTTAAATGTAGAAAAGAGCCGTTGAAACCCGTTACAAACAAGCTCATTAAGACCTTAATTGTAACTCTTACATTGATGACAACGGTCACATGGTCCTATATATAAAGCATAATCACTGAGGAGCAAGGTACATACAAATTCACTATCATATTGCTCACATTATACTTATTATTCTCCCCAGAAGCTAACCTTAGCATTGGGGTGGCTACACCGAACAGACCCGGTCTAGTCCTCTTTGTGGGTATCTGAAGTTTGGATCCCACGACATCAAGTGGTGCGGTGAGCGTGGACCGAACAGAATACCTTTAGTCACTTATTTGTTCAATCTTTAAAGTTAACTATATCTGAACAAAATCCACACAAGGATGGCATGAAGCAGACAATGAGAACATAAGAAAATCCCAGTGTATCAACGATGGGAGCGGAGCGTTCTTCTATGCCTCCGCCGGGGTACACGCTAAGGGTGAATGATCAAGGGGGTAGTTCAAATAAGGAGTTAGACTGAGCCCGACATGTTGATTCCCAAGGAAATGAAATTCCTTTCACAATCATATCAACCGATTTGGATCGACAGTTTGAGCTATGCCAACAAGATGGCATCCCAACAGAAACGAGGCTTTTGGCAAACCTGACAAAGCAAAATATATACATTGTTGGTGAAGTGCAAGGCTCGGTCAATGCAATGAATGTACGAATGGAGCAAATCATGGCCAATCAGGAAAGAATTTTGGGAATGGAGCAACGCCTGTTTCGAGGAGGGTCAAGCTATTCGAGGACCCAAGGGACCGCCCGATCTCAAAGCTATGTTTATAGAAGGAATTTGACACCACCTCGACCTCCTCAATATCATGATATTGAGGAGCAGAAAGATCCTCGCCCAGAGAGAGTAGAGAGACATAAGGAGCGATCCTGAAGTCCCATAAACTCCCAAAGGCGAGTGAGGCTAATGAATGACAACCAGCAAAGACAAAGATCTAGAAATCCGGTCATTCCCGTACAAGAAGATTATCACAGACCTGACGAACCAGCCCAACATTATTATCATGATGGGCTCCACAAAACAGGATAAAGGGTCACTCAGCCATCCATTAGAATACATGAAATAGAGGAACCTAAGGTCAGGAGTGTTTAGCGTATCAAACAACCGAGCCCACAAGCCTCGGTTCATTCCATTGAGCCATCAAGAAGGGAACCCATGAGAGTTCCCTCTATAGTTCAGGCTGACACAACAACTATCAACCCTTCGAGGAGTGCTATCCCAGTGACAGTAGAAGGTGAAGAGGCTTTGCTGAATAAATTTTTGAAGCGTGTAAGAGGGATGTTCTTTGATGTGGGAATCGACCCCGTTATGCCAAAGGTTGAAGCGACCGATACCCCATTATCCAGGGCAATAATGCTGGAACCATTTAGTAAAAAGTTTCATTACCCAGCCTTGTCAAAACACAATGGCGAAGGGGACCCAACTCAGCATGTCAAAGCGTTACGCCAGGGGTTATTCACAACAGAGGCGACCGACTCTATGATGTGCAAACTATTCCCTTCCACATTGATCGGATCGAGTTTGTTTTGGTTTGAATCACTGAAAGCTAGATCGATCAATAATTTTGATGAATTGGCGAAGGAATTCTACAACTTTTTTTTCACGTCAATTCCCTAAACAAGAACTGTGCAAGAGCTACAACTGCTCAAGCAAGGGAAGAGCGAGCCCCTAGGAGATTATGTTGAGAGATTCCAGAAGACCCTTATGCACATAAAGGGTTGTAATGTGGATGTTGCAGTGGATATTATTGCTCAAAATACTAGAAGCGCCGATCTTAAAAAGGATCTGTTTACAAAGAGACTGACCTCATTGGCCAGAATGATGAGTAGAACTAGAGGTTGGGTAGCTTATGATACACATCAGCGATAGTTGGGAATCTCGGAAGTTGTAGTCCAGCAAAATCAAGCATCAGGAAGCAGGCCCCAACCTCAGGGTTGCTCAGAATACTGAATGATTTTCCCAAAGAATTAATTCCATTGAGGGCCTCAAAGAAGGAGATATTGTATTGGATAGAGAGGCACAAACAGAAAATTGATTACCCTCGAAGATAGAGAAGACCTGGAAAGCCTGGGACATATTATGATTTTCATAAATGTGAAGGTCATGATACAGAGGAGTGCATGCATTTGGCACAAGATTTGAATAGGCATGCTACTGAAGGTAAGATTGATCGATTCTTAGCCCATCGACCGAGGGAGGAGAGGAGAGAGGATCACAATCAAAACCGACCACCTCCGCCGAGGGAAGAGAGACACCAAGAAGCTCCACCACGTAGAGGCGTGATTAATGTTATTACCGGTGGACCGATCAGTAGGAAGTGTAAGTTCGAGGGAGGCATTGACAACACTTGTAGAGACAATGGAGTGCTATTTAGCTTTTCACATTTATCAATACCGGCGCCACACTCATATGCGCTTATCATTGAAATGGAGATAAATGACTTTCGAGTTAAGCGAGTACTAGTCGACACCGGAAGCTTGGTGAATATTCAAACTAGAGCGACTTTCAATGCTTTGCAAGTTGACCCGAATAGGCTGTGCCTGCAATCAAACCCGGTCATCGGTATTAGAGGCTAACCAGTTCCAGTTCTAGGAGCAATAACTTTGTCGGTCATAATTGGTGATGAGGGTCCAAAATGGAAATCGAGAGCAGAGTTTCTAATTGTGGATATGCCATTTTCTTACAATGTTATCTTAGGCCGACTGTTAATTTGTGATTCGGAATCAGTCATATTTTTGCGCCATCTCGCATTGCAAATACCGACAGTAAAGGGAATGGTCATAGTAAAGGGAGATCAGAAGCTGGCACGGGAAACGTATATGGCCTCCTTAAGGGTTGAACCTCCTATTAAGGAGACTGAAGACAGGGAGAGAGTAGAGCCCCATGGTCAACTAGAAACTTTGATTATTGAGCATAGCAAGGAGTTGAAAATTGCAAAATATATTTCGGAAGAACCAAAAATAGTATTGATATCAGTCCTGAAGGAGTGTAGGAGTAGCTTTTCTTGGGATACGGTGGATATGACAGGCGTGCCTCATATAGTGGTAGAGCATGAGCTAAATGTTGACCCTAATATACCTCCCGTTAAGCAAAAGCGACGCAATCATGGTCTTGAAAAGCAACAAGCAACCTTTAAAGAAATAAAAAGACTGTTAAGCATTGGCCATATTAGGGAAGTCAAATACCCTGAGTGGATGGCTAATGTTGTTCTGGTGAATAAATCGAATGGTACATGCAGAATGTGCGTCGATTATACCGACCTTAATAAGGCTTGCCCAAAGGACAGTTATCCTCTTCCAAGCATAGATCCTTTGGTAGATGCGACGGGCGAGCTTTAAGCACTTTCCATGTTAGATGTGAAGGCGGGGTTATAATTAGATAGTAATGGCAGAGAAGGATGTGGAAAAAACCTCTTTTATCACGCATAAAGGAACATATTATCATAATGTTATGCCGTTCGGTTTGAAGAATGCGGGTGCGACTTATCAAAGGCTGGTAAACAAAGTTTTTGAGGAGCTGATGGGAGATAAAGTCGAGTTATATGTAGATGACATGGTAATCAAAAGCAGGAGCATTTCCAATCACCCAAATGATGTTAAGGAGGTGTTACAACAACTCAATAAGTAATCTAAAACTTAACCCGGAGAAGTGTACGTTCGTCATCTCGGCAGGAAAATTCTTAGGCTATCTGGTGTCTCAGCAAGGAATTGAGGCAAATTCGAATAAGATTAAGGCAATAATAGACCTCGCACCTCCAAAAACTTTAAATGATATACAAAAGCTAAATGGGAACATCAATGCCCTCGGTCGATTTATATCTTGCTCAGCGAGGCTATGCTTGCCATTCTATAAAGCAATGAAAGGTGCCAAGAATTTCAGTTGGACGGAGGAAGTCATGCTAGCGTTTGAAAGTTAGAGGACTTTCCTTGCTTCACCACCACTTTTGAGCCACCCTGTTCCACGAGAAATATTGTATCTATATGTTAGCACTTCAGAGGAAGCTTTGGGAATGGCTTTAATAAGGGAGGAAGGTAATGAGCAATACTCGGTGTATTATTGCAGCAAGGTCCTAAAAGATGCAAAATTGAGATATCCTCGGTTAGAAAAGGTCACCTACGCGGTAATTATTGCCTCAAGGAAGTTGAGGCATTATTTTCAGTCGCACATTATTATGGTTCGCATAGACTTAGCCTTAAAGAAGGTTTTGCAGAAACCGGAAACTTCAGGAAGAATAGCGGAGTGGGCGCTGAAGTTAATGGAGTTTGATGTCAGGTTCGAACCGAGGAAGGCACCAAAGGGCCAGGTACTAACCGATTTTATTCAGGAAGCACCGACCGAGCCTGATAACAAGTTCACGGAAGAAACTATGAATCTATTCATGATGGGAAGATGTAGAAAGCTTACCGGAAAACTAAGAAGGAGAAGAAATGCGATTTCAGAGAAAGGATGCAAGAGCAAGTTGAGAGAATGCGTAAAGAGTGGAAAGAGGTTATTTTTCCTCTCTTATAGGGTTTGGGGAAAAGAGAAATTTAAAATTCAAAAAGAGCAATGATTACATGATTAATTGCGGGAAATACAAAGGGGCAGCTTGTTAAACAAGTCAAGCAACCAAAGGTCATGTGTGTAAGTCACGAGCCATAAGAAACGTTTAATATTTAATAAATCCTAAAAAATTGAAGGCGAACGAGGGATAGACATTTCTCAGATGAAAATACGACTGAGGGTCGGACATTCAAAACCAAACCAACGTCGATCTTCAACCATAACGAAGATTAGGGTCGTCATAACCACACGTTATGTTACAGTCAATGATCGGTTCTTTTCACTGAAGAAATCGAGGGTCGATCCTCAAAACCGATCCTATCATATTTTCCCAGAATCAAGTCATAGCATCAAATTACAATAACATGATAATACCGATCGACCCTTAAAAGGAGTCGCATAATGATTGGGAGAGGGACATCTAATAACAGAATATATATTATGGGTTCACAAGCCCATAGATGACCCAAAAAGACAAAGGACGTGTGGCCTCCACAGAGAGAGCCATGTGGCAAACACTCAAATGCAGAAAAGAGCCATTGGAGCCATTACAAACAGGCTCATTAAGACCTCAATTGTAACTCTCACATTGATGACAACGGTCACATGGTCCTATATATAAAGCATAATCACTGAGGAGCAAGGTACACACAAATTCACTATTATAGTGCTCACATTATACTTATTATTCTCCCCAAAAGCTAACTTTAGTATTGGGGTGTCTACACCGGATAGACACGGTCTAGTCTTCTAACTTTAATTGTCTTGTAGGTATCTGGTAGTTTGGATCCCACGACATCAAGTATGAATTATATTGACAAATTCAGAAAGCTAGTTTTGTGTTAGTGAAAACCTCATGAAGAATTTTTTTTTTAAAAAAATCTCATGAAGAATATAATTATTTATCCTAATATTATTTAATTTGCACACAATTATTAAAGCTAATGTATTAAGTATTTAAGTTCTCAATCGTTTTAATTCTTTTGGAGCACAAATATCTGCTTTTTGGACAAGGCATCTAATCTAAAGATAAAAAAAAAAAATAAATAGAAAACAATAAAGAAAGCAATGACAGAAAATTTGGAAAAATTTTTTTATGTGATTTCACTAATTTGTAATATGGGATGAGGAATTTTATTGGAAAAATGATCTATGATTTCAAAAATTTTATAAAAGGAGTACGTGATCTCAGAATAATGATGTTACATTAAATTTTTTAAACAATTCAACATTCTAATAATTTAAATTTATCAGTTAAAAAATTATACGTCAGAATTTGTGTAACTTTTAGAGTTTTTTTATTTTTATGATTTTTTGAAATCTGTTATTTATCACAATCTAATTAAAAAAACATTTGTACTATTAAAAAAATTATAAAAAATTATCACTGATGTATATTTTATTTTTATTAATCATCCCGTCAAAATTCAGATAAAAATGAACAAAATTATCCTCACTTTGCAAATTCTTTTAAAACCATAAATCCATTTTGTAAAAAAATTACCTCAAATCTGAGTGAAATTACATGAACCCTATTTAATATGCCTGGTACAACCAGTCTATGTTAATTGTTATTTACTTTTCATAATATTCAAAATTCCCTCCATTATACCAAATGTCACCATCAATATTAAACCCCTTGACTTTAAGAAAACATTTTATAATTAATATAATTTGAATTCGAAGAAAATCTTATCTTATATGGATCAATCGAATTAATAAATAAAAAATGACGCATGGAGTAGTATGTGTCCAAAATACAAACTGATTTTAACATGTCCTTATTTGTGGTATTAACTTTAATACTGTTTTCAATATTAAAATAGTTAATTTATTTTTCTTATAAATTAATTATTAATTTGTTCTTCATTATGGATAAATCAATCTTCATAGTACTACTATCCACCTATTTGTTACCAAAAAAAACTATCTACCTCATTGTGACTTTATGAAAAAATTTATCATTTTATGATCATAATTATCATTAAATCAAAAACATTATATCAATCATCTGAAAAAAATTTATTTCATGAAAAATAAATAATAAGAGAAAATTCTTTACCAAAATAACCATTATAGTGAAAGTAAATTAAATCTTTTATGATGTAACTATTGGGAAAGTGGTTAGATGAAAAGGGACTCCATTTCAATATATTGTTTGGTCCATTTCATAAATTTAAAGTAAATAAATAGATAAATGGTCCCACAAGATCCAACGTTTTAGAAATCAAATAAGTACTCACCCAACTTTGCCAAATTCAATACATTAGTTGTAAGAAATTTGATTTCCATAAGTTGCATAGTTCGGAGACATTGCGAGTTTAACTACTGTATTCAAACCTATACCTTTTCCATAATCATTGATAATGCCTCCATGCCAACTCCATTCTTCATTTCTAAGGTTTATTTTTTTAAAATGAATTATGATACAATTCAACACATGCCCCCGTTGTTTTTTTTAAAAAAAATTATCAATTGAATTAATATTAATTTTTAATTCTTGTATATTTCTTAAATTTGTTCAGTTTTTTATTACAAAATAGAAAAAAATTTCCGCACTACCCTGTATGTTACTCAAATATGAGATTTATAGAGAATATACATTTAGTCTTAATAGTTAGATTAAGACATTGATCACAGTTTTTTATTTATAATTGATATAACATTGGAAGAGACAGTTTCCACATGAATAACCGAAACTAATGTATTGATATTAGCAAAATTTCTTTTAATTATATTATAATTTCCTTTAGCTTCCAATAATTCTCCAAAGAAAAAGAAAAATGAGATCTTTATGTTAATGATTTCTATAATTGTTTTGAGAAATATTTAAATTTAAATTTATATTCTTATAATGTACAAATAATTTGATGGCATCAACAAATAATACTTCAATTGAAGTATAAATCTTAAATTTTTAGTACAATATTCATGGTACTAGTAAAAATGATGAATATAGTTTAATGAACGGGTGGGGTCAACATAGGAATGAGACCGTCTTTAACAAAACAATAATATGTAAAGCAAGATAACATTATTCACAATATTTGCTCTAGATTCATCGCTAACGTGGCTAATTATTATCTTTACCATTATCGCAATATACTAAGCAAATAATTATTCCAATATACTTAGTAATAAGTTGCATTTCATTTCATTTAATTCACAGTGATTTAAAACATATAATATTCAATTCATTTAGTTTCACAACACAATTCAAAAAGACATAGGAGAACTACAAATGATTTGTCAGTCCATTTGCATCAAATCACAGCAAATATCATTTCATTATCAAAACAATGAATTTTTCCCTCGTATATAACAAAGGCAAATTAGAAGAAATGTGTGGATAAACTAAAATGATAAATTAAAATAAAAAAATTAAAACAACTATTAAAAAGGACCGACAGAGTGTATAATTTTTTTAAAAAACAACTATTATAAAGAACAACACAAAATTATACTAACAACGATGATCTCTATTTTGTTGTCAGAATTCAATATAAACTTGCACAATTTTAGCCAACGAAAAAATGCTTCATGGAGTTGGAAATAAACTTAGATCCCAAGATTCCCAGATAGACAAAATTTCGAACTACTGAATCTGTGGGCATGTAAGAGAAAACATCATGGGATAGAAGTTTAGTCAAAATTTTAACTTCTTATTTTAGGATAAACAATTATAAGCTTCATATTTTGACTAAATCTACTAGTAATTCTTGCATTTTAAATATAATTTATAACTCTCTACATTTTACCTATATCAAACTATGACTTCCCTACATCTTACATTATGATTTTTTCTATCAAAATTGTTAATATAAAATATATTTGTAAGTATATTTTTTTTGAATAAAAATGTGGCAAGTATATGTTTTTGGTAAATTAAGTTTTATTATGTAGTTTTATGGGATTTACAATCACGCAAGTAATTTTTAGCAAATAATAAGACATTTTTATTTCTTTCAAGGTAAGGTTGCACTAAAATAATAAGGGTAAATTTAAAAAACATACAATATGGTTTGACTATTTTGCAAATGGTCATTGTGGAATTTTTTTTAAAATGATGCTTGTGATTTCAAAAGTTAGCAATGAAGAGATAAAAAATATCCCTAATTTAAAATTATGTCATAAAAAAGCATAATCTTGTGCATTTTTAATTAAGATTTTGCATGCTGATTAATAAAAATACAATACACCTTAATAATAGATTACTGAATTTTTTGAGAATTATAATATTTTTTCAATTAAAGTGTGACGAAAACTTTGAAAAATTATGATAAATTGAAAAATTTCCGAACATTACTCAAATTTTCATTGTATAATTTTTAAATAATATGATTGAATTATGATTTTTTGAATTGATTAAAATACATACGTTATCATTTTAATAAAATTTTGAAATCATAAATATCATTTTGAAAACTAAAAATTTACGATAACCTTTTTGCAAAACCATCAAATTACAGAGCTTGTTTCAGAAGTTTATCCAAAATATAACAATGACATTTTTTTTTTCAGAGCAATTTGAATTAGTAACAAATTAAGATATGATTTACATAGCTACTTTTTTTTGTCCAGGACCATGTATTATGATAAAAGTGTTATTTAAAAATAAATAATAAAAAGTGCATGAAGGTTATTGTGTGGTAAAAACAATTTATGAAGTTAAAAATTATACTTGTAAAACAGTGAGAGACAATAATTTACTTGCTTAGAAGTAAATGAGGTTATCCATAAAAAGAAAAGAAAGTAAACGAGCTTATAATTAATTACTCCCCGTCTGTTTTAATTAATTCTCAAGTTTTAAGATAGCAATTAATTGAATTAGGTGATTTGTTAATTTATCCTTTCATAAATATCATACTCTATTTTCAAGACTTCATTAATATGTTTAAATATTGATTCCTATAATATTCTCATCTTGTTATTGGAGATTAAATTATGATTACTTTGAAAGTTGAACAAATTAATAGGGGTATGAATGAAAAACTTAGAGAAAAAGTACATTGGAAATACAAAATGACAATAAAAAAGAGATAACAAAATCTCTCTAAAATGACAATATTTAGGGTATGTTTCTTCAAACTTTTATGATTTATGACTTATAACTTAAAAGTGTTTTTTTAACTTTTAAGGAGTTAAGTGTTTTTGTAAACCAATTTTTAAATCATTAAATATGTTTCTCAAAACTGAATTCTAAGTCACTTTTAAGTTGTTGAATCTTGAAAAGACTAAAGTATATGTTTTATAAAAGGGCATTGGATTTTGAATATAATATAGGGGTAATATTGTAATTTGTTTGGTAAAAAAATAGATTTGAAAAAAGTCACTTTTTAAAAGTAAGTATTTGCTACTTCTTACTTTTTACTTTAAAGTAACTTTTTTAAGTTAAAAAAAGTTGAGAGAAACACTAAACTAACAAACTTTTAGGCCTTATTTGGATGATAGTTCTCCATGGTTCATTAAAGTACAGTACCGTATGGTATGGTACTGTACAGTATGGTTCTTATAAAATTTCGTGTTTGGATAGATAGTATGGTATGGTATGATTTTTTTAAAATTTAGTTTCATTTAAAGGAGAACCATGGAGAATCACCAAATCCGTGGTTCTATTTTCATGGTTCTTGGAACCATGAAAAAATCATGAGAGATCCATACCATGAAAATAACCATACAACCAAACAAGTGAATTTAAATTAGAACCGTACCATACTATGAAAATAACCATACAACCAAACAAGTGAATTTAAGAAGGTTTGACTGATTTTTAAATTTAGAGAAACACCCATTAAAAGAAAGGGAGTAGTTATTTTTTCAAAATCAATAATGAAATTTTTGAAAAGACTCAAGGACGAGGGTAAAATGATAGTAAACTAAAAGAAAGTGTTTAAAAAAGTAGCAAGGCTGTAAGTCTGTAATAATATAAAAAATAAATAAAATAATTGCATATTATTGTAATACAGAAAAACCCGACTTTTACAATTACCAAACCTAGCTTTACTCTTCTTTTTTTTTTTTTTAATTTATTTAAACAGGTAGCAGAGTGAGTGATTATTACAACACACTAATGAGTATTATTAATTAATTAATTTATGATGTTAGCCAGTTTTGAGTCAATTTCCGAATTGAACGAAAATGAAAAGAAATAATAAATTATGTTTGAAAATAGCAGATCTAGACCGTTTTTCTCAAGAAACAAATACCCTCAAACTCTCCACCACCAACCTGCAAATTTTAAATTTTTTTCTCTCTGCAACAATAACCTTCAAAGCATAAAAAAAACGCAGAGGTTGAAGAAGAAGAATATTTAGTTTCAGTTTCGAAACCTGAGACTGTGTGCTCTACAGATTTGCTGTTTCCACTCTTCCTTGTCTCACTCCTGGTTCTCTTTTTTTTTTTTTTTTTGGCTAAATAAAGGTTTGTTAATTCTCCTTAACAAACGTAGCCAACGATTTTGTTACACTCTTTTAGCCATTGGAGTTCGTTTTTCTATTTTTTCACCAAAACAACCGTAAACGTCTTTTTTCCTCGTCATTTGCCTTCTCCTTTCTCCCCTGTTTACCGGTTTTCTGAAATTTTTAGACATCAGATATCTGTTCTTCTTATCTGAATTGTTGGTTTTTGTTATTTATTTTTTCTGGTTTCTGGGGTTGTGAACTGTAGTTTTTGTTGTACGGGGAGAAAGGCGGGGGTATTTGGGACATGAATTTTCTTTGGTTATTGATTATGAATTGTAAGTTGGTTACCAGCTTCTGAATTTCTACATGGTTTTTGGATGTTTCTGTGTATGTTTTCTTAATCGTTTACATTAACCCCCTAATTCAGATTCAGGAGAAGAATATAATTTTCTTATGTGCAATTGTTTTGGATCAGAAGCTTTTTCTTTATCGTGAGGTGGTTCCTGCAATAAACTGCAATTTCGGAGCCTTTTCTTGTTTACAGATTTCATTTGAAAATGATTTTCTTTCTCTTTCTCCCCCCGTATTTGATCACCCTTGAATTTTGGCTTTAAGATTGAACTAGTATCAGCTAAATGATTGTAGCTTCATTACATGTCTTAAGTTTCCTTCCCTATAATGTGAACTAAAACATCCCTCAGCTGACATCAGTTAATTGAAATTATATAAACCAATGATATACATTTCCTAATTCTCGTGATTATATGATTTGTTGTTTGGTTGACAAATCTCTCAGATATACTGGCTTGAATTGCGTTGTATCAGGCTTTGTGATTGAAAGCTTAAAGTGGGAACAAAATGATATTGTCAGGGACACCTGCAATGGTGTCAAAGAGCTCACTGGAGGAGATGCTAGAATCGCTTCGGCGGCAAGATGAAGCCTTAGAGAGGTCCAAAGACTTGCCCCCTGCCCTGCCCTCTCGGCCCACCTCCAGGGCGCGCCTGCCCTCTGCCCGACACTCGCTGCCCACACACTTTCAAGTCAGTTCCGGTGGCCAATTGGAGAACACGGTCAAATTTCAAGTTGTATTAGAAGTTGATAAACCCAAGGAGGATACCAAAAGGAAGAAGGAATTAAATTACAAGACTAGTTTTGGAAGCAAGAAGTTGAGGAAAGACCGTGATAGCAAGGATTCTAATCCTTATATGGAAGAAAAGAGACAACTGGTCAAAGGTGATGCTGCTCATTCTCCAGCACCCAATGTAGACGAGCCAGATTGGGATGCCAACATTCTTTATTTTATCAAAAAGGTAACAACATATTTGTTTTTGTTTTGCTCTCATAAATATTATTGCTTTCGATGTCTTATTGTAGTAGTAGTAGTTTTAGAGATGCTAGGCTCTGTTATTTTCAACTTATTTAGGTGTACTGAACTGGAATGTACTTATTTCTGTGTAAATTTATAGGTATGCAATACTTATAAGTACAATATATATAATGATGGGACTTTTTCTTACAGAAACTAAGCATTTGGTGTCATCCATCAAATGGGAAGTGGGAGTTGGGAAACATACAATCAGCTTCAGGGGATCAGGCTGTTGTTTCACTATCAGGTGGAAACGTGAGTTCCTGACTCCTTTTCTGTTACCTATATTTGCATTCTAAATACTCTCAATGCTATGCATAAACATATTTTTAATTGCTTATGCTAAGTTCTATTTCTTTTTACAGTTCATGAAGGTTTCCACATCAGACCTCTTACCTGCAAACCCAGATATACTCGAGGGTGTGGATGACCTTATAAAGCTTAGTTACTTGAATGAGCCATCGGTTATTCACAATCTTAAGTATCGTTATTCTCAGAATATGATCTATGTAAGTGCAATAATGCTTACCGTTATTCAACATCCTGTATTAAATGTCTCCCTTCTGAGTCATTCTCATGTTCATTGGCAGAGTAAAGCAGGGCCAGTTTTGATTGCTGTCAATCCCTTCGATGATGTACAGCTTTATGGAAATGAAATTATTAATGCTTACTATCACAACCTAATTGATAGTCCCCATGTGTATGCCATAGCTGCTACTGCTTATGACGAGTTGATGAGAGGTGGACGAATCTTTTCCTTATCTCCTTCTGTATGGGGATCTATAATTGTTTCTGATGTTGTAATTTTTGTTTTTTGGTGATTATGATCTACAGATGGAAAAAATCAATCAATTATTATAAGGTAGCATTTCATTCTCTTGTAATATTTAGAACTTGAACTAACTGTTTCTGATGTTCTTTACTCTTTCTGTTGTACCATATGCTTAGTCTTATTTTTAACATTTTCTTGTAGTGGTGAAAGCGGTGCTGGGAAAACAGAGACGGCAAAGCATGCAATGCAGTTCTTGGCTTCTCTTGGTGGTGGTTCTGATGGCATAGAGGATGAAATTCTTCAGAGCAGTTATGTGCTTGAAGCCTTTGGAAATGCTAAAACATCTAGGAATTCCAACTCCAGTAGATTTGTGAGTTATGACTACTTTTCATGTATTTTCCTGGATCATAAAATTTATCAGTTCGACACATTTCAATACATTTTATATCTGTTGTTGCAGGGAAAGCTGATTGAAATTCATTTCAGCAATTTAGGGAAAATACGTGGTGCTAAAATTCAAACTTGTGAGCATGTTTTCTGTGATTTTTAATTAGTGTAACAAATTTAGATTTCTGGTATCTTTTTATTGACTTGACCAATTTTCTGAACTTGTGGACAAACAAATTCTATTGCATCGGTATGACTGCGTAGATCTGCTGGAAAAGGTAAGAGTTGCTTGCTTTGTAATATTTTTTGGGTTAAGTGGTCATCAAATTTTGATTGGTGAACTTAGTCTCATTTCGTGCAGTCAAGAGTAGTTCAGGTTACCGATGGTGAAAGATCGTACCATATCTTTTATCAACTTTGTGCTGGTGTTCCTTCAAAACTAAGAGGTAATATTCACAAAGCTCATTCTGTTGAAATTTCGGAGCCTAAAATTTAAAGCAAGATGCATGATACTTCTGCTTCATTTTCCGTGCATTTCGTCAGTAATAGAGAATTGACTAGTGTTATCTTATTTCTTAGGCCCTGCCTGATTATAGTGTAGATAGAACTTTGTAAGTGTCTTTTAGTGCCGTCATTGGTTAGTCATATGTTGATGTACTTTAAAGAAGCCATGGAGTTATAAAGACAGAATTTTGATTTACATTTAAGATCTGTGATAGCTAGAATTTTCTTGAAAATTGAATGTGGCTTCTCGTCCCCATTGCTACTTCTTGCAGAGAGATTACATATTAAAATGGCTAGTGCTTACAACTATCTTAATCAGAGTGACTGCTTGGTAATTGATGGTGTTGATGATGCTAAGAACTTCCGTAAACTTATGGTAAGTAACAACTACTAATGTTTAGCTTGACTATATACGGTTTTCATCTATTTTCTATGTGGTATACTATTTGCACTTAAGATACTCATTCTCTTGATTATTTGACTATGGTTGTTTCCCATTTCAACAGGATGCGTTGGATATCGTTCAAATTTCCAAAGCAGATCAAGAACAAGCATTCGCTATGCTTTCTGCAGTATTATGGCTTGGAAACATATCATTTCAAGTAATTGACAACGAAAATCATGTAGAGGTGGTGGAAGATGAAGGTAATAGCAAATGCTGCTTCTATGCTCCTGATGGTTGAATGGATTGTTTTTGTCTTCTTTCATATTCTATGGCATATATCTTGCCATCATCAAATACTTTATTATAGCCGTTAATCTGAATATTTAATTAGATGAACATTAGTTAAAGCTGGCAGTCCCAATGCTTATCAGGATAGAAAAATTTTAGGCACTAAGTATACAATTGAAACTAAAAAATGGCCCTTGAAAAGTATATATAATGTGATGCCTTTTAGTTGAAATATTGAAAATAAATTATAGTGATGTTTTAGTTCTAAAGTTATTTCTTGTTTTTATTTTTATTTTTACTTCAAAACAGGATGTACGTTTGAAGTTCTTTTGCAATGATAATGTAGTTTTAACAATTAAGTGTTTTTACAATATGTGAGGTCATATATTTGTAACTTTTAATAATTTTTTGTTTGCTTTACTTAATTCTCGAGGGAATGGCGTCCTATTTTTCAATTTGTGCAACCCCTTTTGGGGAAATACGTTATGAATTCAATCCAAACAATTGTGTGGAACATTGTAAACCCCTTCATAGATTGATTGCCCCACTTTATGTGAGTGAACCAATTGACTTTCTAATTTGCTAGTAGTCAGTCAGTAGTGAATATACAAATAGTATCAGTTTGTAGTTTTGCCTCATTAACGGGAGTCGATTTTCTTCTTTCTGTGAAAGCTAGCAAATTTTGATATTTGTCACTTGAGTGTCTTTGCCGCTTTTAAGGATGGAATAAATATAGTTGAAGTCTCAATAACTAATGGCAATCGACAATTTAATTAGGCTTTTCAGTTTGAGAAAAACTCACTTCATGGATCTCTTTATGAAACTCTTAATGTGTTGATGCAGCTATAACCAATTGTGCTCGGCTGATGGGTTGTAGCATGGAAGAGTTGATGCAAGCTTTGTCAACCAATAAAATAAAATGTGGAAAGGATTATATTCTTAAAACATTTACGTTCCAGCAGGTATTTGTTCTCAACGTAAAAACACATCTCCTATTATTATCACACCTGCTATGCATGTCCAAATTACTAGTTGAACCAAAGCATTACTTAAGGTTTTCGGTAATCTTGTTTTCAGGCAATTGATGCAAGAGATGCATTGGCAAAGTTTATTTATGCAAGTTTGTTTGATTGGCTTGTTGATCAAATCAATAAGTCACTAGCAGTTGGAAAGATGAATACTGAGAGATCCATAAATATCCTTGATATCTATGGGTTTGAATCATTTAAGGTATTACTTTGAATGTTTTGTTTGATAATATTTAATTGATTTGAATTGTATCCTTGGTGATGATCCTCTCTTCTTCTAACTTTTTCAGAATAATAGTTTTGAACAATTTTGCATAAATTATGCAAATGAGAGGCTCCAGCAACATTTCAACAGGCATCTGTTCAAACTTGAGCAGGAGGTAAGTATTTTAGATATTTAGTAACCTTTCGATTGCCTGATGATGCCTTTTGCAATGAGACAACTTTTCAAAATTTTATTGCTATAGTAGTGTGAGAGTACGTTACTTTAAATTTGGAATTATCATATCATATGTACAGATCCTAACACTTTGTTTCTGTAATTGGATTTGTGCCCTATATTAATTCAATATACATTAAAGCAGCATACTTATTGTAGTTGAAATGAACTTTGATGTGAAATCAAGAGAATCCATAATGAATTCATTATTGTAAGTTAATTACATTTTTTGTGCCTATGTATTAGCAATAGGAAATGCTTAATGGCCATGAATGTGAATTGTCAACAAACTTGATTGTGATACATGTTGTATATAGTGCTCATTCAACCTTCTTTTCATGAAGAAGTGTTGAAATGAATTTTCATTTTTTGATGGAAGAAAAGCTAGGCATAATTATTTCTTTGATGGAAAAAAGGACTTTATAAGCACAAACACAAAAGTCTATTGGCTTTAACTAACTTATATATTCCTTGACATTTTGAGCTTGGCATGTTTATCTTCTCACAAAGTTTCATCCTCTTCAATTGTACTTCTTTTTCGCTCACTGCTTCAATTTACTTGCTATTTCTGATCATGAAATTTTTCATTAATTCCAGGAATATGAAGACGATGGAATTGATTGGACTAAAGTTGATTTTACTGACAACCAAGAATGCTTGGACCTCTTTGAGAAGGTATTTATTTGGTATCATCTTTTTGCATCCATGATATGGAGCTTTGTATCATAAGCTTTCACAGGGTTTTTTCTCTCTTTTATGTGCTGGGCATATGAAACACGATTTTTTTTTGTTTGTGTACCTTAGGTTAATCACCAATTGTGTATTTAAGTGTTTATACATGTATACACGCTCGCACACACGTACTTATATACATATATATTGATATTAGATGTTTATAGTTAGATATTTTTGGTATATGGTCTATTTTGCTTGAAGTGGTCACACCTTTATTCCATCTCTTTGTGCAGAAACCTGTTGGGCTACTATCTTTGTTAGATGAGGAATCGAATTTTCCCAGTGCCACTGATATGACCTTTGCCAATAAGCTTAAGCAGCACTTGAGTAGTTTTTCTAGCTTTAAAGCTGAAAGAGGCAGGGCTTTTGCCATTCATCATTATGCTGGCCAGGTGAGTTTTCATCAGTGAAATTTGAACTTTTTTCCTTACTATTGATGCTCCCACAGGAAGTTAGACAACTTCTTTTCAACCATATGTTTTTATTATAATTGAAATAAAACCTTAAATGACGGCGGATGATTTGTTTCAAAAAAAGAAGTATGTCTACCCTTTTTTGCTCTATATTTTTTCTGTTAGAAAAGGTCACTAGTTCTTGCACTTGAAAACAGTCCAAACAATAGATAAACTACACAGAGCATTCTGACCTATACTGCTTATTGTCTCTACATTAGGATACAATTTGGTTATGAGAATGAGTCTATCAACATTTAACATCGATATTAATCTATCAGTTCATGCATTGTAGGTAGTTGCGGTCTCAGATTTCAAGCGAAATTGTGTACAATAGGTAAAAGAATTGATGTTTAAACTTGAAATGTGAATCCTTGACCTCAAAAATCCTTTTTGTTCATAAAACTGAGTCTTCCTTTAAGAATGTGTAGACATTAGACCGTTGACTCAAAGCTTAGTAGATTGCGGTGTAGTAAATTTTTTTGGTACATTTGGCTAGTGTAGCACTAGCAGAATCACTATGTTGCTATTACTAATATAACGCATTTTGAAATAAAAATCCTTTCAGTAAGCACATCCTAATTCTTGCAAGGCTGTGAAGCGTTACAGTGAATAGTATATTTACAAATTTATTAACATTCCAAGTTTAATCAGGTTGTGTATGATACAAGTGGCTTTTTGGAGAAGAACCGAGATCCACTGCGCACTGATTTCTTCCAACTACTATCATCAAGCAGTTGCCAGCTGCCAAAAATGTTCTCCAAAATATCTGATGAATTTACAAAATCAACGCCCAAGAAATCAGCAAGTCCATTAGTTAAAACCAGTGGACTGGATTCTTCAAAGCAGAGTGTTGCCACTAAGTTCAAGGTAGATAAGCATGCTTATGTTTTAACTGTGATAAAAACCATATCAACTCTTGAAGTTTAAAGAGGGCAAATTTTTCTGCCATCTTGAACGTTTGGGAAAAAGTTTCTTAGTTATGCTATGTTCTTTTTAACTTATTTGCAGGTGTACTAAACTGAAATGTAAGTATTTCAGTGTAAATTTATAGGTATGCAGTTTTTATAAGCATAGTAGTCAAGGGTGTGAGGTGCAAGATCGAGCCTTGAGCCTAGGCGCGCCTTTAACTACTATACTTATAATACTAAACTGAATTAGCTGGTGAATAAGTTGAAAAAAACAGAGCATTCCTCTTAGTTTTGTTTGCACATATTTAACAGTGTACCTCGTTTTTTGACCAAACTATTATTGTTTATGAAGTGGACTACTCTTTTTCCGAAATCAATTTTCAAAACCTCAAGGTTTATTTTGCACACTTGTAGGGCCAACTATTCCAACTAATGCACCAGCTGGAGATCACTACACCTCATTTCATTCGCTGCATAAAGCCAAATTCAAAGCAGCATGCCGGTATTTATGATGACGATCTTGTCCTGCAACAACTCCAATGTTGTGGAGTTTTGGAGGTTGTTAGGATCTCAAGGTCCGGATATCCTACTCGAATAACTCATCAAGAGTTTGCGCAAAGGTACAAGAATACATATATTCTCTATGTTTTTCCGTTCCTTGAGACTTCTGGTTTGGTCATGATAAGTGTACGCATGATTTAGGTATGGTTTTCTACTTGTGGAGAAAAATGTATCACAAGATCCATTAAGCATATCTGTTGCTATTCTGCAACAATTTAATGTACTTCCTGAAATGTATCAAGTTGGTTATACCAAAGTTTTTCTTCGTACTGGCCAGGTATGTTCTTATCATTCTACTTCTCAACTATATAAATGTGTATGATTTTTATATCGCGTAGTTCTTAGGTGATTTTTGTTGGACTGCCATGAAAATAAATTGGCTGCAATTGAAATTTTGAAAGTCTTTTAGAGATTAAATGTATTGTTTTCTCTAGTATATGTAAATTATAACTCAATCTATAACTTAAATTTGAATGTTTTTTATGGATATGGCTTCTTGGATTTGCTTGAGCATATCAAATTAATTCGTACAACTGTCACGCACTTTTGTATCACAGATTGCTAAAATGGAGCAGCGAAGAAAGCAGGCTCTGCAAGGCGTCCTTGCAATCCAAAAATCCTTTCGTGGAAATCGAGTTTGTCGTGATTTCAATGAACTCAGAAAAAGCGCAACAATTTTACAATCATGTATGCAACTCTTTCACAAATTTTATGCAACTCTACTGATACTTCTTCTTAGTTAAGTTTGTGTGCTGGCATGTGGATCCTAAAAAACTTGACCATCTGTTTGTTTTCTTAAAATGCAGTTGTCCATGGTGAAAATGATAGAAGGACCACGAATAAAAAACTTGCTGCTTTTCGTGTTGAAAGGCAGATGGTGGCAACTATAGTGTTGCAGTCTGGTAAATGTTATATCTGTTGGCTTTGGTTGGTCTTTATATTATATGCAGAATTTTTTTCATTTAAAATTGTGTTGTATTTTGCAGTTATCCGAGGCCATTTGGCTAGGAAGAAATTCAATGACAAACGTAAACTGAAACAATCAATCCAAGTGAATACAAATCCTAAAAGAAAACTAGGAAAAAAGAATTCAGAAGTGAAGGTAATTCCCATTTTTGTAATCATAAATTATTATTCCTGATTAATGTGTAAACTAGCCCTTTTTCTCACTACAGCTTATCTAGAACTAATCATTGTAGCTCAAATTAGTTCATGTTAATCTCAAATGGACGTGATCAGCAACTACTGAACACAAGATAATATGTTCCATATTGGGCTTGTTTGACTCAGTCTGCAAGGCTATGGACCAATATGAACCGAAAAGTTCTTAACTATGTTGGTCACATGTCTATGAATGTGACGGTTATCCTGGAAGTTTTAGCCTAATTTCTCAGTGGGTGCCTGCATAGTTGTCAAGGCGCTGAGGTGCAAGGCCGCGCCTTGGGGTGCTGTAGGTGCAAATTTTAGCCTAAAACCCCTAAAGGTGCAAGGGCTTGCCCGAGAGCCTAGTCATGCCTTTGACTACTATGGGTGCCCGAACTTGTCACGCGTTGCTCTCTGAGCACCACGTGTCAGTTGGACAGACAAAATCAGGTAAATGACATCTTGAAAAGTCAAACCAACTAGAAGCTGACATGCGGTGTTCAGGGAGCAAAGCGGCACGCTTTTTAAAATTTGAGGGAGCTACGGAGTCACTTTGAAAGTTTACGGGAGCATTAGGCTTTTTGGGACAAGTTCGAGTATCTACTGACGCATTAAGCCGAAAAATTTTGCCTTGACAACTTTAAGATGAATTTTGCATTAAACTTTCGAATCCCGTTGCTCTCCAGGTGATGCCACAGGAGCAGGTCGAGGCTCAGGCTTCAGTTTTGACAGAGCTTCAGAAGAAGATCGCCGCAGCAGAAACGAGCCTCGAACAAAAAGAGGAGGAAAATGCTGCGCTGCGGGAGCAAATGCTACACTACGAGAGGAGGTGGTCAGAATACGAGGCGAAGATGAAAGCAATGGAAGAAACATGGCAAATGCAGATGGAGTCATTGCAAGTAAGCCTTGCCGCCGCAAGAAAGTCCCTCGCTAATACTGACAACAACGCGGCAGTTCAACCTGGAAAACTCGACTCTACAGCGGCATCACCTGTGTACCCCGATTCCGAGGATAACTTATCCGTGGGAGCAACCACTCCCAACAAAATTTCCGTTGCTATTGGGAGAGAGGCCAATGGCCCCGTATGCATTCTCGCGAAAGAATTCGAGCAACGAACCAGAAATTTCGATGATGATGTTAAAGCGTTAGTGGAGGTTAGAGCGCCTCAGTCAGGCCCTGATAAGAATCCTGATGAAGAATTGAGAAAACTCAGGTTGAGGTTCGAGTCGTGGAAGAAAGAGTACAAGGTGAAACTGAGGGAGACGAGGGTAAAGATTAGCAAACATCACAATGGAGAATCTGATAGAAAGGGTAAAAAATGGTGGGTGAAAATCGGGAACAGAGGGGTGAAAAGTTCCTAGCTTTGATCGTATTCAAACCGAGGTGAAGATGGAGAGAGAAAACGAAGCTGCCAGTTCCGTCGTAGTTGGAAATGTATGTATGATCAATGATCAACCAACCGGATCATGGATGAACGGCGATGATGTATAGTTGAAGAGCGTGTTGAGAGATATTGAATCGATTTTCTCCTTTTTGGGCGGTGTAGAATTAGGCTTATTTGTATATAGACTGTTATACATGAATGTGATAAAAAAAACTGGGTAATACCAAGCATTAATATATGGAATGGAAATTGTTCAAATAGCTTGCACAAAGAAACCGAACGTAAAGAACATGGCTAACCTGCCATTTCTTAACCTCCATAGCTTTGAGCTCAGCAAAAGTGACCGGGTCATCGGCCAGGCCAAGTGGGTCGAAGTTTAGTCCACCTGGGTATAGATCATTGCCTTCTGCTACTTCATCAAGACCGTTGATTCTGAATCCTTCGACAAGACCCATTAGTACTACTTGGAAGCGAAGAATTGCGAGAGTGATTTGGGCATGGATTAGATTCGAGTTGCCTATATAGTGCAAACCGCCTTCTGAGAAGATTTGGACTCCTGCTTTGAACCATACTGTCTCTTTGAGGTCTACTTTCACCCATTTTTCTAGTACTTCATGGGTAGTGCTCCTAACATTGCCCATCCCCCATGAATTACCCGAAATAATTCTCACTATCATCACATTTTCACCTTGTGTTGTAATCAAGCATAATGCTCATAAAGAACTTAGCCATCGTAGGTTTATGACATGCTTGACATTGCTTTTTGCAACTCAAAATTGTTTTCTACCTGCTTTTCCAAAATATGTTTTCACATATAACTGAAAAGCATATGGAGAGATTCAGATAACAACGTCAAACTCAACCTAAGAGTTAGTTTGACAAATCAACAAATTAATTTGCTAATAGAGGAGATAACAATCTCATTTTATCCGCTTGATATTATTTAATATAACTAACTACCTTCAATAACTTCTAAATTCATTTTTGGGAAGCATGTATAAATTGATTATTTTATTTATGGTTGATTTCGGGCTTCAACTTGAGCCATTAAAATTTTTTTTCTCTTCCTAATCTAATTATCAATGAATTGGTAAGAGAAGTAAAAATGAAAAATGTAAAATAGTCAAAATCTAAATAACAAAGATTTTAAACAAAAAAATTTAATATCTAACTTAAAATATCCTGGAATGTTTTTACTGTCTCAACCATTGTTTATATCGGTGTGGTTTTTGCAACAACTCTTGTCATGTATTGAAAGAAAAGGTTTTAGGAAGTAAAATATTATTTAACTTGTCTTTAAACAATTAAAAACACTTTCAGAAACAAGCAATTAAAAACAATCGACTTGCAAATACCTTATATGAGATAATTGATTCAAAAAATTTAAAGTTGTTTCTTGCTATTATTTGTTTTGGTAAAGGAGTAGTTAATTTTTTTACAAGTCAAGAATCTCGTAGCCTAATTCTCTGATTGCAAAAGCTAGCATGTGTGTATATAGTATATGTTTGATAAATGTTTATAAAACCTTTCAATTCTGTGTAGAATTTTTTTATTTGAGCAATTGACCCATGTAACAAGCTACACCAAGTTAAACGTGTTCAACAACTAGCTCATAAGGATAACCATTTTATAATCGTTCATCAATCCCATTTGGGTAAAAATGCAAACTTATAGCCGCAGAAGTAAGAATAATGACACCATAAATAATATTGTTGCCATAAAGTAGAGATCAAGAAATTGGGTCACGAATACCATCAATATTCACCAGAGAGGCAACAATGAAAGCAATAATAAATACAAAAGTTGTGGTCAATAAAATAGGGATCATCGAAGAACACCAAACTATCCAATATAAAGATGGTTTTTGGTGCTTGTTATCTAGTTATAGAAATGACGCCATAGGTTTTCGCTTTTGCGCCCTTTAAAATTACAGTCATGGTAAAATCTTGGTTTATATTATCATTAGGGGCTCCCACTTACATTGATAGAAAGAAAAATTTCCACCCCAAATCACTTGTATGTGGACTCGATTTGTGATTTCTAAGACCACAACTTTAAGGGTTTTTTAGGGGAATAGGCTAAAACATGATTCATAATTATAAATTTGGCCCATCAAATATATATATTCTCTTTCGTGTCTTTTTAAGTTTGAATTAATTAGATTTACGTTCTGCATAAACCACCTAACCATCGACTATTAATTATCTCTTTCTTCCATGTTGCCACCGCTTTCTACAAGTAAAAGTATACGCAAACTGTATATCCCAGTCATCACGAGCTGTGTCATCTTTTGCAAGTAATTCTCATTTTTGAATTTTCAATTCAATTCCGTATTAACATCTTTGACTGCAAATTAGAACTTAAATCGTTGTTTCAATTCACTTGAGCTGTTTGTATATAGATTAAACGGTATAGACTTCGAGGAGGTTAAAATATATTTGGCCAAATGCCAGCAGCTTACTCACGAATTCAAAGGTATATATCCCTTCATTTCCCTTTCTGGTTTCAAAGTTTCTTTATTGCAATCTCTATTTTGTTAAGAAAAACTAATAGATTTGTATTCATGACCAATTAGTCCTCTTGAATCATTTTGGACTAAAGTATTGATTTGTGTTTAGTTTGTTCTTAGGGTTGAAGGATTTTGTCAGTTGACCTGAATACGAAACTTGTTCCCAACATAGAATACTTGAAGAGTTGTGGGATTTGTTTCTCGTAGGTTATTAATTATGTTTGTCGCTATCCAACGAACTTTCTCGCTAATCTGGACATGTTAAAGGGTTACGTTAAAAGAGTTGATAAGATGGGTGTAAACATGGAACTTAAGATGTTCATTTTAGCTATTAGGATAATGTGTTATATGAGAAGAAAGAATTGAGAGCTAAAGTTGAAGTATTTTAGGGAGCTTGACTTTACAGAGAAAAATTTATTGCATGCTTTTAGGATAGCACCTAATGTATTTCCTCTGTCTAAAAGAGGATTAAAGAGGTAACACGGCTCTTGCTGAGTGTTATAGACATCTCTTATATTGCTGGCAACCTGCTGTTGTATGCTCTCAGTTTGGAGAAGAGATTAAAGCATAGACTAAGAGTGATTAAGGCTCTTAAGAGTAAATATATTTTACCAAAACACCTACTTTGACTACAATTTTTAAGATGACTGATGCAATGTCGATGCATAAGTATGTGATCCCTTATCCAAATGAAATACGAGATTTGTATGCCGCTAGAGAGAGTTCATTATCAACAAAGTCTTGATGTTTTAATTGTGAGTTTCAGTCCCTGATATAGGATTAGTCATACCTCTAGAGTTTTATGTTGTAATGCATTACTAAATTTATATTAGGTTTGGTGTTCTCTATTTACTTATATGGTTATATGTCTATTTGTAAATATTCAGACCTAGTTATTCTAATATGATGTCTTTTGCTCTTTTTGTTTTACTTAGTCTTAATGGTTGTTTGGGTAAGAGATACTTACCTTTACTTGATATTGCAATTTCGGAGATAAACACTTTGGGAAAAGTACCGGTTGTTGTTGATGGAAGATTCAAGTTATTTGAAAGGTATGTTAAAGATTCTCTTATCAAATTCATGCAAATCAAGTATGAGCTAGTTTCCCCTCTTTTATTTTGTTTTTGGTTACACATTACAAATTGTGTGAATGTGTTGTACTCTTTTCCCCTCAATACAGATTTTATATGTTGTATTATAACAAGATTTTGGACTAGTGTAACTTTAACGATTAAGATTGGAAAGAATCTCGAGGTAGACATACAAGTCCTTAAGGCCATTCGCAATGCTTACCATGATTGCTTCTTTATCTTGGATGCTAATGAAGGATACAAGCCAGATGAAGCTAAATGAAGTTCTTAAAAGGCTACACAATAAAGCATAGATCACTTCGTTCAAGATGATTTGAGCTTTGACTAGTGAAACTAATTTGAGTAAAATTATCCTCTCAAATTACTACAATTATTTTTGAGCAACCAGTTCACATTAGATAATTGGGAAGGACTTGGTTATGTTTTTGACATTGCAAGGAGAGAATATGAGGTCTCGGTTACTGCAGATGAAAGCTGTAAAGGATTAAATGATGTGAAGAAAATAGCACAAGGAAACCTTGCAAACGTAATTAATTTCAAGCTTGCTAAAGTTGTTGTTGTAGCGCTTTGAAATTATAGATGGTGATTTACATTTAGTACACTTGTATTAGTCATCTTAAGATGTGCAATTACATCTAAGAATGTTATTGTTTGTTGAATTTACTTAAGTACAGTGTTTATATTTGATTTCAATTTATTATATGTCCAACTACATGTTTACTATATGTTCGATAAATATCTATTATATACATGTTATAACATCAAACGTTGCTGACCTACCTCGTGAAAAGTCTCCCTGTACCATCAAGTGATAGCTTTGATTCTGAATACCTACCTTCAAAGAAACATGTTTCTGAAGTACTCCTATTCATTATTGTTGTTTATTGAATTTCTTGAATACAAGCGTTTATATTTAATTTTAAATTATTATAAGTCCAGCTACATGCTTATATATGTCTGATAAATATCTATAATATACCTGCTGTAATTTTGTTATATTCATTATATATCTAATACATGTTTATTATACTCTATGTATTTATATACATTGAACGTATTATACATATATCATATGTTGGAAATACATGAAAAAAGGTAAAAGTAGAGTTTTCAAAATAAAAAGTATATTTTCATTTCAAGTACATATATTTCATATTTGTTATATTTTTGTTATATATACATATATACATATATATGCATATATATGCATATATATGACATAGTTATTTTTTTAATAAGTCAATCAATTAAATAACTATTAAGGAAATAAAGGTTCTTCAAATCTTCAATCATCTCAATCTTTAGTCAATAAAGTTCTTTAAATCTTCATGCATCCCAACTTAATTGTTGCAGATTAAATTTCAGCCCAACATTAGCCCACCTTTTGCTCTAAGAAATTTTCACTGATCATAAGTTTGGTGTCAAATTTATGAACTTTATTCTTCAGCTAAAAATCAAATAAAGTAACAAGAATAATTATTCAAAACAATTTAGTAAATCAGATAAACATAACTTTGGTGGTGTTTTACACAAACATTAACATGTTAATATATATGTTCCATAACTAAATTATAAGAAATTTGTGTGTATAGTTTAGTAGTCAAGGAGGCAAGGTGCACGATCTCGCCTTGAGATAGGCACCACCTATATGCATTTGGGGCGCAAGATCAAGCCTTGGCGGACTCAAGGCACCACATCACGCCTTGGAGCCTAGGTGCGTCTTTAACTACTATGGTTTGCAGTACTACCTCTTCAATAGCCTCATCGTTAGAAGCTTCTATTGGTTAGCAGAAATACAACATGCATATAACAGTCATTCAATAAATATATAACAAACATATAACAATTATGTATAACTGATATGTAGCATATAAATATCAAACAGATTGTGTTCATTAAAATTTTCTGAACATAAAAAATTAAGCATTATATATAGGTTAAATATGCAGTTATAAATATCATGGAAATTAGATCATGTAAACCATCCATGGCCAATACCATATGTTTTGGAACTAAGAAGAACTCTCAATAGATGATTGGGACTTATACAAGAAAGACACTTACCATCGTGAAATTATTTCTTGTTATATGTACAATGTGACACTGTGAGCAAAACACTAACACCGTTATAATGAAGCTCAAATTTCAGATAATAAAACTCTTACACAAATACCATGATCCACCAACAAATTAGATAAACATTTGAAGGATTGAACCTAATTATTCATAGCAAATTCTCATGAAAATGCTTTTATCTTGATCACAAACTCAATTAAATTTACATAAACCACACCATATAAGTAACTGACTTATAACAAACATATATTAGATACAAAGTAGGCATATAATAAACGTATAACATGTATATAAGATATAACATCTATTTTCGAAATATTATGTGTATGTACTAGATTCCTGATTACCTTTGCTTTATATAAATTTTCAAGAGCGAAAATCAATCTTTCAATTGATTTTATTCATATATAAATATATGTACCAACTGAGTAATATCAATCAACTTTATTTTTCATTATTACATACATATTTACTACATTACACAATATATTATATTATACAAAGTGTATACATACCAAATTCAACCAAGAAACTATTTGCAAAATCATTGATTGGATACTCTGTATTGCAAGCTAAAATAAAAGAAATGCAAGCCATTCAACCAGCTTCTAAAAAGGTAGAGATGGACAGTGTCGTAGCCACTAATGAGAGTGTCAGTGCCAACCTTCGAGGAAGAGATAACTAGACTCCATTCACAGGGTAGCACTATTGCAGATCTCAAAGAGCAGTTGGAAATTGTTCAAAAGTCTATAAACAAATTGATAATGTCTCTTCCAAGTAACTTGCAGGCTTATAAATGAATTCTAGTCAGGATGATATAGCCAGGCAACATATTATCCTATTAGATTGTAGCATATTCAAGAGGGTATGAGGAGAAAACAAAGATTGAGAATAAAACTCAAACAAAGAGTCAATACAAAACAAATCAGCTAGTCCTACAATTACGAATTTAATTTCTGATATTGGGCTACACATCACATAGTTATATGCTGATTATCAAAAACTTGAAGTTACCCAATAATGTAATCATTTGAAAGGAAAAGATATCAAAATATGAATATTCTCATTAAAGGGGAAACAATCAAAGGAAATCAGTAACTTAAGACTAAGGGCCATCACCTTTGATAATTTCTCACTCCACATCTTACATTTGAGTAATCAAATTGAAAAAATATGCAATTAAATGCCCTAGAGGGAAGAATAAAGAGTTCATATGAAAGAGAAAATCAACGTTAGGATTTCAATAATTGAGGCTAAAAAAGACAGCAGGTTATGATTAGGGCTTGGGAAATCAGTACCCTTGACCAAACAAAAACTAAAGTCACAAGAATAGGCACTAAATGAGATATAAAGATCACAAAATTATACATTAATTGTCCAAAGGGATATGTAATCTCGAGGAAACAAATCCTTTAAAATCCGGCTAAAAATTAAATTAGAAGATGTACATAAATACCTATAGTTGCATTTCATGCAAGGGTGAGGATGTTTTCATCAATTAGCTGTATCGCCCTGACTAGAAATCTAGTTTTCAGAACAAGGAAAGCGAGGAAGTGAGGTGAAATTGCAACAAAATGTGAGATTGATAGTGTGAAATACACTGAACGTATGCTTGAAAATTAGAAACATTAAAAGCCCTTTTGTAGTAAATAGGAAATAAATTGACTGAAATCATGAAATTACTCAAGCCCATATGTGACAATTTGCCCAACTTTAATCTCAACCATTACCCCAAAACATTTGATACTTGTGTCTAGTGATGAAAATGGGTTGGACATTTTTTATTAATGATGAAATTTGGATTCCGATACGGTACAAATCCAGCGCACTTTCATTCCTACTTTAAACAACTACTTCCTCTAACATTTTTTATTAATCCATGCTAGAATTTTCATTCAATAACTAATAAAAAATTTTACAATATTAAGATGATTAATTTAAAACTTTAAAGTAAAATTTTATTTATTTTTAACTATTAACTTATCAAAACTTAATCTACCACCCAATTAATATAAAGATAAATTAGTGATAAATACACTGATAACCTAAATTAACAAATAAAAATGACATAATAAAAGCTAAAGCTAAAGCAACAATAAAAAAAAAAAAAAGATTAGTTGGTTTACATGGACAACTCACAACAGTTAGTTTGTTATATTCGTATGATATTTCAAACTTTATCCGGCAATTTAAGAAAATTAATATCTATCTATCTATCTGTTTATCTATTTATCTTTCTATCTATCAGTAACAAAAATAGATTTATTAATCATAAAATAGAATTACCTATTTGATGATTACGGATGTGTTAAGACTTAAAACCCAAATGTTCATTTTAGTCGTGCATACTAATCGATTTATAATGAAATAATTTTCATTAAAAAATTCAATCAGAGCTTCATTATTAATCATTAAGTCAAGAGTTCTTAGCTTTTCAAAAAAAGTCAAGAGTTCTTAAAATGTTGTCAAAAGCAAAAATTAAGAGCTAAAAAAATTAATTATCAATATTTTAATAAATGATGCAGAAGTTTAATAAACTTTGAAAATGAATTTTAAAATTCAGAATAAACTACTAATATAAATATTAAGATTTTAAGCTAAAATCTTTAGTTATTAAATTAAATGATTTTTAATTAATAAGTTAAGTGACATGAATCATTATTAAATACTTTTTTTTAACACCTTTTATCATTCTAATGTTTAATAAAATACATAACAATTTTCTCAATAGTTAAAAAGAGGGCCAGCAAAAGGAAGTGTTTATGTGATGGAGAGAGGACACGGAAGTCTCCAACATGTGAGAATATATCTATTTCCTTGGCTCCTATAATTTGAAATTGACCAACGGTCGAATTAATATGCCAGCGGGGTCCGTCTATTCTTTGTTTTGAGCGCTCCACATCAGAAGCCGTTGAATTAACTGGTCTAACATCTTCCACTAAAAAGTCGACCAATCCAACAGTCAAACAGAAAGCTAACAACACCAACAGCATCAGTCAGAAAACGACGTCGCATTATTTCATTCCAATCCATATTTCATTCTGATATTTGCTTCGGCAGAAAACCAAAACCAAAGACCATCAAACCCATTAGAAATGGAGGATTTCCCTCTCGCCACTTCAAGCAAGATGAGTATAGGTTTTCAATTTCTTTGAGTTCCTTTTATCTTTTTATGTTTGCAATCTTTCACTGCTTACGATTGATTAGAGAAAGCAGAAATGGCTCTCAAGATTGACAAGCATTGGGAATTTCTGGTAACCGCCTCATTCCGTTGTACTCTTTTGATGATTAATGTTCATTTCGCTTATCTTTCGATTGGTGAATGCATTGTCTCTCTTCAGTATGCATGGATTTAGTCGCATATGAGGTGTGTCGATAATGTGGTAATCATGTGGATGGACTTTTTCCCTTTGCTTCGGAATTTAGATAGGAGTTTTTTTTTTGCAACTCACAGAATTGGTAGCATCTCTGATGAAGGTCTTGGTACCGTTCATTTCTGCGTGGACCTTTTGGGGAATATAATGTCCGTGTTATGTGGAATTGTTTTGATTTTGTGTCCATGATTGGATTTCATCCTTGCGATCCCTAATTGTGCTGGTTTTAGATTTTTTTTAATTCGTCTGTCTTCTAGTCTTCTTGTTAATGACTAATGTGATGCGACTGGTGTTTCCGTCTACATTTGGCATTGTATTTCATGCTTAAGTATTTAATTGATGGCCGCCTCTTTTTCTCTTGCCACTCATTTGATAGTTATCTTGCTTGTGAATTCATAGGATGAAATCGAAGCACCAATGTGGATGGATCTTACTGTAGAAGCAATGGGTAACTATGAAGACTTGTAAGTGTTAGCATATTGGGGGCTTCAGTTATTATTTTTAGATTTTTCAATGGCGATCAAATTTTTAATATTGTGTTGCAATATTGATAATTTTCAATTTGCTGTGTCACAGAGAAGATGGGTGGTTTCGTACAAGCCATAAGTAAGCTCTTGTCTTGTTGAATATTTAATCCACATTAACAATGCTCATTAAGCACAATTAGTGTCATATTCAGGTGCCATCAATGTCCTTCGCTCGAGTTAAAAGCTGCATTTGCTTATTCTGGTGAAGGCAGTGGATCATCAGGCATTGATTTTGATGGGCCATCTTCCCCGAAGCTACCCTCATCAGTCTCAGGATCCAGGGGCAAGAACAACGGAAGCAAAAGACAAAAGGAAGTTGATTATGTTTTTCCATGGATTAAGCAACATCCAGTTAAGGTTTTAAGTGGCAAGTCTTCATGGAATGCAAGAGCTCATGAGGAAATAAAACCCAAAGTAAGCTTTATAAATTCCAAAGGAACTTGGAGGAAAAAAGGAAGTTTTGTTGTTGAGATGGACTTAAATAGAAATGCCAAAGAAAATAATTCTAAAGTTCTATCCTGCCATGGAGATTCTGAAGAAAGTTTGAGTTGTATGGAGCCAGTTGGTAGCAATACAAGTACCATTACTTCTGACAATGATCAGAAAATACAGCCAAAGAATACAGAAGTATCAAGTCAAGCATTTGGTCATTCAAAGGGACTTCTGTCAGCCTTGAGGACTAGTCTTAGGAAAAGCCGCGTGACAAGGCAAGCATCTAGAATTGAGGTTACTGATAGGAAGAATTCGAGAGACAGCAATACTGTATCTGGAAACTCTAGTGTAGGGTCCTCGAAGCCTGGTTATGCAAATAACAAGCCAACTTTTCCATTGAAGCCGAAAAGAGAACAAACAGCTTATAGCAGAAATGGGGCAAGGGCGACTAAAGTAAATAGAAGCAAAGTCAGAGATTTCGCTTCAATGAAAGTCAATGCGTCTAATATTCAAGTGAAAGAAGGGACCCGTAATTCTAGAACAGGTAGGATAAGTAATGGGTCAAAACCAGCGAGCCATGACGCCACAAAGCCAAAGGTTAGAAGTTTAACAAAACGGACAGATTTTATGAACTTGTTTTGAGTATGACTTTTCGAAGTATGGACTTTTGTAAGTGCATTTTAATACATCACTAACAATTTTCAGACAAAGAAGTTGACTGATGGCATAATTGATAATTGAATATATTTAACATCTTAAACATAGTAACAAGATAGAATTGATGTAAAATTTGTAGGTACAAAATCAGATGGTTCGTGCTAAGGCTTTAGTGCCACGTAGAGTCAATGAGCAGCGATTATCACCCCCTGCTGTGATGAAAGCCCAGGAAATAGTTGGCGGTACCAGATTGGTAAGTGCTGAAACTGAGAACAAACCAGGAAGAGTAGCTGTGAACCAGAAAGGCAATGGTGGTTACATCACAACTGGAGTCATGGCTAGAGGTCAGAAAGGGAAAAAACAAGAGGGAGTATGGAAGGGGAACGGAGCAAGATTGGCTGCTCCAAAGGTATTACTTTTCTTTCTTGATTGTCTTTTAAACTTGAATGTCTTTGGAGTTTAATTCTTATTTTTCCAATATATGACATTGAGTTGCATACTTAGAAAAGACCAAATAACTATCTTTTCTCTGAACTATATAGATTGACAGCAAATAACATTTAGTTTAGCTATACCTTTAATCAGTCCTCCATTAAGTGTTTTACATAATCACAGTACTTGAATTTTAGATAGGTGTTATGATCATTACATATTTGATTCAGATTCTTGTTATGGAATTTATTTGGATGTCTTATTTGTGCATTTGTGGAAAACTGTTTCGCCAATACCCTCCCCGGTTTTATTATAAAAATGGAATTTTTTTTTTTTAGTTTGGAGGTATTTTTTTTTATTATAGGATTCATGACGTAAAAAAAATTTTGTAAAATTGGGACCTGTAATATTTAATTCCACTTTCACAATTGTGGGCAATCCAATGGCATAGCCATAAGTTTCTTTCTCCATTTTTTAATTCCTCATCACATTTGTGCAGAAGTCAAGGTGAGATTTATTTGCTGCTACAATAATTAAAGTTTTATGAACAGCTCCTCTTATTTTTGCTGGAAGGTACACAGCGACAGTTACTGGGTATCAACTATTTTGATATGATATGATAAAACAACATTCTTTTCAAAGGCTGAATAATTTACTTGGGTTATCTTATATTTTTTTTAGCAGCTTGTTGGTTCTTATATATTAATCTTCAAATTACATATAATTGTCAATTGTGTTCTCAAATTGTTACTTTTATTTCATATGGCGATAGTATCATTCTTCCTCTAATTCAGTGGCAGACAAACTGACTTCCATGGAACTATTTTGAGCAGGAAAAGGGTAGCAGTCCAAGAAGTAGAGCTAAACATTCAGCAATTACAACTCAGAGTATCTATCTTCGGTGAGCCGGGTGTCATTTGGTTTTTTTTTTTTGGTGTATATAGATTTTGACCTTGTCTAACTACGACAAACTAGGAATCGGTATGGCTTTGCTTTTCTTCCCACTTCCAAATTTATGGGCACACATTTAAACACTTTCTCGGTCAGTTGTTACTAGCATTCATTGGTGCACTTTTTGTCATTCTTTATCTTACGAATTCTGACAAATCAAGTGCACTGATATACAGGGAATTTAACTAGAGCTACTGGAATACACATTTTATACGTCTCCAATTATTGTAGAAAATTTCCTAGTATTGTTCCTTCATTTTTTGGATTTTTTTTTAACTACTAAAGTTTTGAAGTCGATGGATGGAAACTTTGTTTGAAAGAGAAAGATAAGTATTAATCAAGAAAGGAGATGAGTAACACATAGCAGAGGTGTTGCCTCATCTAGAACAACGGCTCGAGCTAAATTATGAGCACGGATATTATATTCCCTACGACAAAAAGATTAAAGGATGAAAAAAATGTTACTGAGTATTTTGCAGACCACGATGACTGAATTAGAAGATAAACCTTCCTCATGATTATCCAAAGCATAAAATAGAATATAACGTGTGAACCCAAATATAAAAACCACGGCAATGCTTCTCGAACTTAAAAGCTCGCGGTCTCAAGAAAGATGGCAATAAACTCGATTTAGCATCCACAAAACCGCCAAAACAAGTTGAAGGCCAGTAGAAATGAGGGTGCTATTATTGCCAGAATGTACACCAATTAGGCATCAATACATTTTTGCCCTTCATTCAGTAGAAGCTGCCAAATACAGAGCAGTTCTGCGAGAGGTAGTCTGATAGTGCAATTCATTATATTTGATGAACTTTCTGTAAAAGCCGGAATCCCCTCTATCACTTAAGTGTGGTTGGAGTAACTATTGCCTCAGAGTTTTTGTCGATCAGTGGCTACCCTTTTTAAAGAAATAATGTGAGTATAACTTGTTGAGAGGTTAAACAAAGGTTCAAGGTGTTCCAAGTGCTCAATTTTAGTGGAAATTTTCATGAGCATGCCATTAAGGAACAGAAATACAAACTCCCTCCAAGCGCCTAAATAAAGTTTTGTGATAGGAAAGTAGCTAGAACATTAGTTTAGTCAAATGGCCTAATCATGAAAAATTCATGGTGGCCAGAATATGTTTTAAAGGAAGATTTAGGTAAACAATTTATGAACCATTGCGTTTTAAAAGGCGCGAAACACTAGTTGGCCGACTAGAACCTTCAGGATCCTACTCGGGATTAATCATGACCAGGAGGGGACTAGAATGATAAATTTAACTAACTCATAAATTTTTATGCAATAAAATTAAAAATTAATGTAGTAACTTTTTTTAATTTCGGAAATACTTTTCTATGTTTTGGTAATACTTTTTTGAGCATTGACGACACTTTTCTGATCTTTTGCTACACTTTATGAAGTTTCGTTAACACTTTCTGATTATATAAAATCGTAGAGGTATCCAAAAAACCTCGACTTGGCAACCTTTTAAAACAAAGCAAATACTAACCCACAATGTTGTGGATTAGTATGCAACCACACAAATTTTGTTAAGCAATATGTACGAAGTCTATATCGTCGCAATCTCAGCACATGCATACTGCAAGCACAACTACTAAGATTGACCCCACTTCATTTTTTCTTATTCATTTATTTCTCTTATATTCTAAGCTAAATAATAATAATAATAATAAAAAATAAAAATAAATTTTCCTACAAGATTAATTCTATGGTTGATGTCTTGGTCTAATGGTAGAGATTGAATTTGTGAATTATAAGTCACATGTTGGAACACTTTTGAAAATTCTCCTCTATAATTTAATAATATAAGCGCATTTCATAAATTTAAAATAAATAAAGTAACAAAAACAATATACTTTTTTCAAGAAATGAAGAAAGAAATCATTTTTTTTTATTATATGAATAGCCAAAACTAAAAAAAGATTTGTGGGATTCAATTCCAAACTCCAGGTTCTCCAAATTTATTTTTTCATGAAAAGAGGGAATTTATGTTTTGTGTAGCAGATAGTTGTAGGCAGAAAAACATAATTACAACTAAGGGGTATTATTAACAATGGAGATGAAGCCATAAAATATTGCAAATAGGCATGTCATTGACAAGAAGAATTAATAAAATTTCTCTATAGACAATGAGATTTCAATTTTTATTAATTAATAAAATTGGCATTTAGTAGGTAGATAATGAAGTGGCCCTCCTCTTCAATATGTTTCTTTCTTATTTGCTCCACATATACTCAAATACCAGTCACTTTCACTAGTATGATTGTGTACGGTTTAGACATATATTAATCCTTTCTATAGAAAATAGAATATTGTTTTTTTTGCGATAATACATATTTTGAACTTGAATTGCACACTTAAAATAAAAAATAACGCACCATACTCAAAATTCACTTGTAAATGCTAATTAGTTATATTGAATTATAATTTTAGCTAAACAACGTATATTAATAATTTTATCTTATTGTATTTTTTATTTAATTTTGTACATGAATTACACTTCTACTAATAACAACATCCTCTCTTTTAATTAGCTTGAATTTTTAACATAATTAAAACAATCATATCTCCTAAACCATTAATTTTTTCGAAATGATTCTTAAGAATATTCAGTTTGTTTCATTTGTATCTTTAAAACAAAATCCAACTCAATATACTTTTGAAAAAATTGATAAATATTATACGAGTTTGCATTTTGGTATAATGTTCATTATACCAGATTTCTTTATGCCAAAAATCTGGTATAATGAACATCATACCAAATCGTAAACTCATATAATATGCATTATTTTCTTGCAAATTCGTAATATGAATCATACTAATTTTAGCTTTCAATTTTTTTGTTGAAAATATATCGAGTTGGATATAGTTTTAAAGATAAAAATGAAACGACCAATATATTCTAAAGAATCGTTTTGAAAAAATTAGCGGTTTGAGAGATATAATAGTTTTAAGTTAAGCAATTCAAATTAATTAAGAGAGAATGTTGTTATTATAAGGGTGAACAAAATTACAAATAAATATACATTAATGATAATTTACCTAAATTATGTTTTCAAATCCCCTTTGTGTTTCATTAATGCAATTAATAGGCCATAAGACCAATGACCCACCATTTTGGACCTTAGGTTTTCAGCATTGGATTCTCATAAATGTTTTCCTTACTCAAGCTGACATTATCTTGTTTCCGCTTCTCTCTAAGAAAAGCTCTCCCCTAACGATGCATTTTTAATGCATCTCACAGCTTCGGAAGAAACATTTTGAATCTGCTCATAACCAGAATTACCAGCTCTTGTCATAGCACAGCTACAAACCGTTAAAAATATACTCTATAGACATGTTTAAAAGGGAAATAATGAAAGCCTATGAACAGTTTAGAGGCTAAAAGGCTCTTTTTTTTTAATGACCAAGAAAACAACACAAACTAGACTACACTAAATCTAGGGAAAGAAACACCAGAAATATCTTGCATAATGAAAGACAAAATACCCGGAACCGGGTCCGCGAAGACATGACAACCCAGCGTAAGAGCCGCGCCACATGAGGCCAAATAGTCCGCACAACGATTCCCTTCCCGAAGCACATGTTGAAGTTTAACAGACCAGGCTTTATGTAAAAGCTCCTTTATGCTTCCAACCAGATCTTTGCACGGGTGGTTCCTCTCCGTCTCAGTTTGTAACATTTCAAAGACGCATTTGCTATCCATTTCCAGAATGATATTACGGTACCCATGATTCCAAGCAGTCTCGAGTCCGTCACGGACCCCCCAAAGTTTGGCCCTAGTCACTGAACAAGACCCAATGTTATGAGAAAAGCCAACAAGCCATCATCCCGTATGATCCCGAATAAGGCCTCCAGTTGAGGCATGGAAGTTGTGCCCCCTGACCGATCCATCAGTGTTCAATTTAACACAGCCATTCATCGGAGGTTCCCACCCAACAAGCACCCATTCCTTCCTTATACTTTGATCAACATCTGCATTGCGGGAGGAAACAATTTCAGTCACTGTGCCATAGATATCCAACATCACTCTCCGGACATTTAAGTTGTTCCGTTGAAAAACAAACTCATTTCTGCAGCGCCACAACATCCAAATCGTCACTCCAAACACTACAATCCAATTATCATAGCCATTAGCACTCCTCAACATCAGATTATCCCTAAGCCACGACATTGTATCCTTTGAAATGAAATCGTCAAAAAGTCTACCTCGGAAGATATCAATCCAGACCATTCGCGCACACGGGCAGTCCCGAATAGCATGAATAATGTCTTCTTCTGCAATAGAGCATCGAGAGCATACGACATCCCCCACCAAATGACGATGTTTTCGTTCCGAGTTAGTGAGTAACTTACTATGAAGGCAAAACCAAAGGAAAGTTTTTATCCTTTCCGGCTCCTCCCACTTCCAAACAACTTGCCAGTCGTGATTTAAATCATCCCAGTCCAGGTCATTGATTTGGCTATATGCCGACTTGACAGAGAATTTCCCATCATTGGAACCATTCCAAAAACAAGTGTCTTCCCGGCTCGAATCCTTGCTGATCGAGTACGAGGCTATTTGAAGAAGACATGAGTGCGGTAATTTATTCTCCAAACAGTCCCAGCGCCACCCCCCGTTATCATCCACCATATCACACACCCTTATCTCGAGGTTGTCTCCCATAATAGGAACGAAGACCAGATTTGTCAGCGGGCCCAAATCCCCCACCCAAGAATCTGTCCAAAACTTAACTTTGCTTCCATTCGTAACCGACCACTTGAGTCCCACCACCAGCTCCTCTTTGATTTTTACAACCGCTCTCCATAAGTTCGACGCTTGTTGTCCCGATCGAAGCATAGCTTTTGAGAAGGAACGACACTTATATTTTCCAAGAAGAACCCGAGCCCATAGTGTATCCGGGTGTGCAATCAGGCCGAACCCCAACTTCATAAGGAAAGCAGTGTTCATAATAGCTGGTTTGCGAATACCCAGCCCACCATCATACAAAGGCTTGCACACATCCCCCCAATTCACCAAATGAATCTTCCGCTCATTCACCTTACCACCCCAAAGAAAGCCTCTAATTATCTCCTCCATTTTTTGAATCACCAATGTCGGAATTCTAGTCGTCTGCATAATATAATATGGGAGAGCCGAGAGGACAGACCTTACCAAAGTAACTCTCCCCGCAAGCGATAAGCTTTTCGATGTAAAACCATTTAATCGAGACCTCAATTTGTCAATAATGAAGCCGTAATCTGCTTTAATAGCCCAGCGATCCACTAGAGGTACCCCTAGATACGTACCAAGAGATTCTGCCATCTGGAATTTCAGCAACCTCGCCAAACCCCTACTCACGACCTGTGGAGTATTAGAGGAGAAAATGATGCTGGATTTCAAAGCACTTACCTTGGCCCCAGAGAAATGTCAGAAATACTCCAAAACCTCATTGATGTATGTCGCTTGATCGTCACTCGCTTTAGCGAAGAGGAGCAAGTCATCCGCAAAGAATAAGTGCGCAATTGGCGGACATCCACCATTTAACACAATCGGGTTCCACTTCCCCAACCGCACTGCTCTATTTATACCATGGGCTAATCTCTCCATGCATAAAATAAACAAATATGGTGACATCGGGTCCCCTTGTCTCACCCCCCGGGTCGGGAAAAAGGCCTCTGAAGCTGAACCATTCCACAAGACCTGCATAGAGACACTTTTGACACAACACATGATTACATTAACGAGCTTTAGAGGAATACCTATGTCAATAAGGGTATCCTCAATGAAATCCCTTCTTAGACGGTCATAGGCTTTCTCCAAGTCTATTTTCATCGCCATCCAACGCAACATCCCTTTTTTAACTCTCATTGAATGAACCACCTCTTGGGCTATAAGGATGTTATCCGTGATATGTCTCCCGGGGACAAAGCTCATTTGGTTTTGCATAACAATCAGGGGCATTACCTCTTTCAAGCGATTTGCAATCACCTTGGTTATCACTTTATAAACAACGGTACATAGACTAATGGGTCTAAAATCCGTGAATCTCCGTGGAGCCTCTTTTTTAGGAATAAGAACAATAAGCGACCGATTCACCCATTCATCCATCGTGCCAACATAAAAAATTCTTCTGATGTAATCACAAACTTGAGGGCCAATGTCATTCCAAAATCTTTGGTAGAAACCCGCTTGGAATCCATCATGTCCCGGTGCCTTCCACGGACTCATTTGAAAAAGAGCAGTCCGAATTTCAGAGTTAGAAACCTCACCACCTAGCATGTTAGCCAAGTGATATGGAATTGTGGGAAAATCTCCACTGAAGTGTCCATGGTCACCACCGCCGCTCCTCGCATTCTCAACCCGAGCCTCTTCCGAATATAGTCGTTTGAAGAAATCAACTGCATGATGTTTAATCTCCATGTCATCGTGACACCACGAGTCAGAATCAAGCATCACACTCCCCACCCGGTTCCTCCTACGTCTTCTAATAACAGAATTATGGAAGAAAGAGGTATTTCGGTCACCCTCTCGCATCCACACCTGTCTAGACTTTTGCCACCAAAAGGATTCCTCTTAGGAAAGAATCCTTTCCCACTCTTGTATCAAGTCCGCCTCTAGCTCAAAGAGGAAACCATTCGGTCTGGACTCTAGAGCTCGTTGAACCCCTATCAATCTCTTTTCAAGCTTTCTTTTCCTATAGAAGACGTTGCCGAACACCTCTTTATTCCAAACTCTAAGCCCATCCGCAATACCAACCAGCTTATCACCCACAGAGCCATCAGAAGTCCATACTTTGTGAATCACGTCAGCCACCCCCTCCTCTCTCAACCACATTTTAAAAAATCGAAATGGCGTTTTACCCCCACTCCCAACATGACTGCTACCCATGGAAATCAGTAAAGGATAATGATCCGATCCCGCTCTAGCTAAGTGTAACACCCTCGTATCTTCAAATTGATGCATCCACTCCTCATTTCCAATCACGCTATCTAATCTTTCGAATAGGAGACCTCTTCGCCAAGTGAATCTAGGGACCGAGAACCCATAATCAATAAGAGCACATTTATTCAAACAATCTTGAAACTCGTTACATGCTTTTGACCTTATACTCCTACTTCCTTTACACTCATCATTGGAGATTAGCGCGTTAAAATCTCCTGCCACAATCCAACCCTGATCCATGGACTCAACAATCCGGCTCAAACCTTCCCATAAAAGTCTTCTCGCCACTCTTTGCGGGCTGCCATAAACTGCCGTGAAGAAGCCAATTGGTTTCTTATCTTTTTCAAGGAGCATATGTATATATTGGCGATAGTTGTCAATGACATGCACGTGTAGCCCATCTTTCCATAACACCCAAATACCACCCGAGAACCCTACCGCTTCCACTCTATGGGAGAAATCAAACTTCATTCTACTTATAGCCCGATTAGTAATAGGACCACTAACCTGAGGCTCTATCAAGACCACCATCAGCAGATTATAAATGTTAACCAAATCATTCAAAATTCGTATAGAATCAGCGCTGCCTATCCCTTGAATATTCCAAACAATGACTTTTAAATCAACATTCATCATATCAATTATCCAAAAATAAACCGTAACCATCATCCCAATTACCTTAATCCACATTAATGTGCACGACCTCGTTATCCAGCTCCACTCTATTGGCATCAAAATCAATGTTTTCCTTTTCTAATAGAAGAGCTTTCAAATCCTTCTTTTTGAATTTCAGCTCTTTACCTTTTCTTGCAACAAGAACCCCGGGAGTATCCTTCCTTTTCTTGTCTGGACCGGTCCTTTCTTTGAAAACTATATCCTTCGCTAGACTTGGGATTGGTTTCTTGTTCGAGGCATGGAATTCTGTATGCTTCAAAGGCCCTTCCCCCAGAATAGCAATCGAGTGATTCTTCCCTATTAGCCCAAACACATCCGAGTATACTTCATTTATTATCACTGCATTTCGATTTCCATTAAGGGTCACCGAACTAGTCCCTTCTCCATCTCCATTCCCCATTGTTGTACTGTCAGAATAGTTAACTCCCTCATTTAGTTTCTGTTTTAATTTCTCAACCACACCCGAATTGGCGTGCATCACCTTTTTACTACTAGTAAGCCCCTCTTTTCCATCACCACTTTTATGGGCAGTCCCATTCTTTACCAACCCCGTAACATTCACAATTTTCCTTCCCAATTCAGTCACCTTTCCACTTTGAAATTCCCTATTAGTTCTGCCATCCACGTTGTGTTGCTCAACTCTAGCACTTTCCATACCTTTTTCAGGCGATCCTTCAATTTCCATTTCGTTGTTTGCTTGAAGGGCACTGAATCTAGAACCTGCTTCAGTAGACCCCACGCCCTTATTCATGCTATGTTGCTTAGGACTTCTTTCCTTTATTTGCGATTTATTTTTCCCACCCTTTATACTCCTCTGCCCCTTTCTCGCAACTTGCATCCACGGACCAAAGCTATCCTCGGCCCCTCCATTCAAGCCCTGTCTCTCGATGCTCTTATCCCCATCTGCATTAACATTCATATTCACAACTTCCTCACCTGCAGTGGTCTCCTTAGGTAGGCTCTCACAATTTTCTCTGATATGCCCATACATCCCACAGTGGAAACAGATTGTTGGCAGACCCTCATATTCCACCCGTTGTGTTCTTCCATCGATCACCATTTGAGACACCAATGGCTTTCGTAAGTCCGACACCACTACCATCCTAGCATACTTCCCCCTCGCGCTTGTCTCCGTGATTCTGTCAATTCTCATAACCTGTCCAATGACACCTCCTATTGCCCGTAATATACTTGGGAGATAAAAGTGAACTGAGAGATTGGGCAATCTGATCCATGCCACAATGGATTTTAGGTTGACATTTGAAGGCTCGAAATTAGGAGATCACTTCTTCACTATGAGGTAATGTCCGAAAATCATCCATGGCCCTCGAACAAGAGCATTGCTACAGTCCTCATCACACCCAAATCTAACCATGAAAAAATTGTTTCCCACATCAGCCATCGAGAATACCCCTGAAGGCCTCCATAGCTTCATCAATTGACTGTACAGGGCTCTGTACCCAATTGCTCTGCCAAGCAGTTTAACAAAAACTGTGTTTTTCATGTTGCTGGCCATAGCTTCATGTACTCGTTTAGAGAAGCTAATCAAAATCTGGTTCCCACTTTCATCAATTATGACATCATCATCTCTGAGTACTATATCATTTTCAAAGTCAGCAGAATTACCTCCTTCTTTCGATCGTAATAGGGACTCCTTGAAGGAGATCGGTGGTTTGGGAGGAGGATGCACTGGCGGTTCTTCCTCCACTAGTGCAGAAATGGCTTTTGGGGACGGTTTTTTTACTTTTCCGGACGGTTTTGAACCGTCCGCACAAGCCGCGACGCGATTGATCAGGCACTAATACGGACGGTTTTAAACCGTCTGAAATATGAGCATTGCGGACGGTTCTTTTAAATGAACCGTCTGGAATACTATTTGAAAAACATTTTGCTCCGATTTAGAGCAATACAGACGATTCTTTTAAAAGAACCGTCCCTAAAGAGTAATAGGGATGGTTCTTTTGAGAGAACCATCCTAAATGCTCTTTTTTTAAAAAAAATTATCTTTTAACTTCATTTAAGAGCTACGCAAATTGGATTGAAGGGAGCCTTGTACTTTAGCTAGACCAAAACAATTCATTATGAATATAAACAGTGAAAAAATCTATATAAGATGAAACTTAGCTCCTAATCCCAACCCATATAGC
>CATIWQ010204610.1:0-20024 GCA_949673415.1 Euphorbia schlechtendalii | reverse complement strand
TACCAAAACAGTTAATTTCCAATTTTTTTGGGCTTATGCCAGTACAATTAGAAAATAATTTGTTGATTATATGTTGGTATATTCTTATATTTCATTGATTGTTGTAGATGGCGTATGGCTCTTCAAGAGAATAAAAAGTGTGTTTCTTTCTCTCAAGAGGGTGGTCCATTTACTTACATGGGATATGAAAATTATGTTAATCTTAAATCTATAGTTCCTCAGTTAATGCTATAAATTGGCTCCTTGTAGTGTTTTTTAATTGTCTCTGTTCATTTTACCAGTATAATTTGAAAATACTTGATGTCAATCATTAATTTTTTGTTTAAGCTATGCTTAGTTGAATCTGTTCAGATCATCAATTCTGTTGACTAAATTCCTCTTCTTAATTCTGTGTCCACCACGCTTTAAATATTTTGAGTTTCTGCTTGTCTGCTACTTTATGGTTGTGGTTGTTTTTGGTAATCAGAAATGCAAATTCGTTTCATTTGCAACTGTTTTTCTAGTGCAATCTTTCTTTTAGGTTCTTTTTACTAGTTTCATTCATTCCTGTGTCCGCTTCTCATTTGGAAGTAACTGATTACTTTCTTTTAATTTGAATTCTTTTGATGAAGCAATTACAAGTGGTTAGTTGGCTGGGATCTTTCATCAGGGTGGAAATAGCTCAGCTATTCATTTTGTACATTATTTATAATATTTTTAGTGTTGTATTTGCTTTTGATGGTCACTGCATTCTACCTTTGAGAGTTGATATTCTTGTAAGATTTGTGGTTTAATAGCGTTGTGCTGTTGTATGTTGATAAATCCTTTCGATTTATGTTTTTTCTTCGTAGATCAGCAGAAAAATCAGTTGAATTTGTGTTTCTTCACCTGATCTTGTTTCCTTCTTTCTCAATCTACAGTTGCATGTCGATTTAGTTTCATGATTTGATATTTCAAATTACATTTGTATCTGTCATGTCTAAGTTTTGTTTGAAATCTTGAAAGCAATACCTCTATCTTAAAGATAAAATCATCCCTTTTAATTTCTTAATCCTTAGTCCCTTTGAGTCTTTTCTTCTTTGTTTTTTAGATCTTGAATATCATAAAAATACTTATTTTTGTAATGTAATATCTTAAGTTTATTTTTTGTATCATGTTTTTGCGAATTATTTTTTATTATTAATCATTGTTTTGCTGTTTTTTTTTTTGAGGAAACCACTTTTGAGAAACCAGATAATCATGAATTCTGAAAAGTTGTGTGGCCGCCTTATAGGTAATCTTGATAATAGTATACTTTTTTAATTTTGTTCTTATTTTACATTGTTCTGTAAAATTTTTCTATGATTAATTCTTGTATTTTTGTGTTCTTTTATTGAGGAAACTTCTTTAAAGATAACCACTTTCAAGAAACCGGATAATCATGGATTTTGAAAAGCTGTGTGGCCGCCTTACAGGTAATCTTGATAATTTTACACTCTTTTAATTTTGCTCTTATTTTACATTGTTTAGTAAATTTTTTCGACGATTAATTGTTTTATTTTTGTGTTCTTTTATTGAGGAAATCTCTTTAAAGTTACAGGATAATCATGAATTCATTAAGTAGTTATGTCACCTTGAAGGTAATAATTATACTCTTAATTATACTCTTTTTTTTGTTTGTTAATGTTACACACAGTTAAAGGAAGAACTCTGAATAAGTAGCATCTCACTGTAAGTCTTCTTTTATTCTCTTCCTCTTATTTCATTTCGCATATTTTCAGAACAATTAATAATCTTTTGAGTTAAAAGTAAATGCATTGATGAATAATTTGTAATATTAATAGAATACATGTTCTGTATTTTGTTTAAAAAATTGGTATAAACAAGTAACATTGAGTTGCTTGTATTTTGTTATATAAAGTGCTTCTCTATGCTGCCTTCTGTTAGGATTCGGATTTTGCTAATCTCTGCTTCTTCGTGGTTGTGGTTGCTGTCTCCAATTTACTTATTGATAGGGTTGTAGTGTGAAATGTTTAAATTTTTTCTTTTCCTCCATCTTATTGATTGCAGATAGGTATTTTGTGTACAACTTGATTTGTGATGAATAATTTAAGGAAACCAATATATACAATTTTGAGAGATAATGAGCAGCAACCAGCAGTATTTTTATCAAAACCTAGCTCTCACAAATTCGAAGCCTATAGTAAAACTTGCCCCTTGGTTTCTTACACCATCAATAACTTCCTCCACAGTACTTCTCATTTTTCTGTTTCAAATTTTTTTGTTTCTCTGAAAAATGGCATTTTTTTATTGATTGTGTGTTTGCCTAATTGTTGTTAAAGATGGTTGGTTGATTTGGAATTATATGTTTTACTGATGGAAACTTGATTATGCATATTACTATTTTATTTTATGATTAAATTATTCTTAAACAGCTAAAATTTTTTGTCTTCCCATATTGTATTTGCAACTTTGATTTTGTTTTCATCTTTTAAAGTAATATATAAGTTGAATTGATAAGTATTAGTTAGAATCGCTTTAAAAATTACTAAAATGTAAGAGAATTATGTTTCACTTAGGTTCCTGCTGTTCTTTTGTAGGTGTTGTTTGATCATGATAGTCTGCTTCTTATTTCCACTATCCTTTTCAATTTCTTTTTGTGATTGTATAACCTGTATGCATTTATTCATGTAGATTTTATGAAACTCTACCTCACTTCAATCACGATTCCAAGTTCATCCCAGAGAAAGACTTAAAAACAATAAAAGTCGTTGCTTATGAAGATGATAAGAGCAATGTTTCACACGCATGACGAGTTGTTTAAACTTCAGATGTGTAAAGGTCGATTTGAGAATCTTTTGGAAACACTATATACTTTTAGTAGCGTTATTTTCAGTTTGTATAGTATTATGTACTTTGTAGTTCTCGTTTGAATTTGTATACAATTGAATATTATGCATTATGAATTAATTTAAATAAATAAATTTCAATTTTTTTGAATTATGGCATCAATTAAGTGTTTTACAAATGTGTTTCAATAAGCGCAAAAAGCGTTTCAAATGCGACATAAGTGTTTTTAAAAACGTGTTGCAAAAATTGGACATGGTGTTGCAAATATGCTAAAAGTGTTATAAGCAAAGTGTTGCGAAAAAATAACAAAAGTGTTAAGAAAAAAATTAACGTACGTTAACGTTGACGGAGATGGGTGTTTTTTGCAATACTACAGAAGCGTTGCAAGTACTAAAAAAAGTGTTGCGAAAAGTCACTTATCGCAACACATTTCTTAGTGTTGCGAAAAAAAAGAAATGTGTTGCGAAAATGACTTTTCGCAAGGGAAGAATCACCAATGACTTTTTTCACGGAAAAGTGTTGCAACAAGTGCTTTCGCAACACTTTTGGCACTTTAGGCCATATATTTTCGTTGTTGCGACAAACCATCTATGGCTTAGTGACAAGATTTTGTATAATCACTGGAACTGTGATTATAACGCTGTTTAGTGAGCCAACATTTTTGGAATGATAACTTGCTAAATATGGCTATGTGAGAGCGACCCGTACGAAGCATAGTAATATTACTATCCAAGTTTTTATAAGTGTCATAATTCGTTTACCCTAGATCTAGAAAAGTCATTTCATGTGTTGCTCTGCAGTGAATTATTGAATATTTGAGCATCTAGAACCGTGTTTGTTGAAGTTATCTAGTGTATGAAATCTTCTTCATGATTTTGCATGCTTTTCTCTACTATACTTGTTCTTAGGAAATATCTATATAGTTTACATCTTCTTTAATCTGTTCATGCATCTGTCTATTCATCAGTCTACCATCCAAACCCTCCAATACAAATTATCTTATTTCTTTTGTTCCGTAATTTTAGTTAGTCCTTAGAACCGAATCTGTGGGATCTATATCCTTTAAAACTACATCGAAACTGTATACTTGCAGTGATCATCATTTTTTTATTTGATAAGCGGTACTGATAAGACCTGTTCATATTTAGAACTTTTATCTTATCACTAGAAAAGTGGGGAACAAGGTTTTTACCACCGTTACAGAATATAAGCCCATCGGAACGTGTATAGTCAAAATCTTGCGATCACCCACCATCGTATCACTCCGAAGTATGTAGCACTTTATTAAAATCCTCACAAATGATAATATTCTCATACTCCCTAATAACCCCCATCAACTTATCCCATAATAAATCTCGGTCAGCATAATTGGTTGGCCCATAAATACACATCACGTAGCCATCGAAATTAGTCGATAAAAAATGAACAAGAATCCATCTCTCCGCAACACGAACCACACTGCCCTGTAACAAAGAAGAATTCCAAGAAACAAGTAGATCCCCAGACCGATATTGGTCAAGTACAAGTCAAAAAATCATTATATCCCCAAAATTTACGAATACTTTGATCTAAAACAATAGCCACTTTGGTTTTAGTAAGCACAAAAAAATGTAAGTTCCATTTCCTAATCAACGATCGAATAAAAAATTGTTTTGCACAATTCGCCACTCCACCGTGGCAATTCCAACACAAAAAACTCAAAGACATTAATTAAAAATTGACAAGCCTCGAAATACCTCAAAACTGAAACACTGATCACCCATGATTCTCCTCTAGTGCCTGAATCACCACATCAATATGGCTACCATCGAAAATACCAATCTTCTCCCCAACTTTGAACATCAACATTTAATCACTAAATCTCTGTTCGTTCGCATTTGCTCCCAAAATAATTCTATTCATGTTGGAGATATCAGGCCCAGAGGAACTCGAACACACACCCTAAGGCTTGCTGTTTCCGGGACCATGCTACCGCCTTTGGTATTCGACGATTCTGTCCGAAAAACATCACCCCCCAACTGTACATAAGGGCTATCGCTCGAGCCGCTCTTAGATTCCAATGCACTATCCTCCGAATCACTGTCCTTGGGTTCCCTCATATCAATTTCTCCCATTTCCTCACAATGACTACAACCCACTTCAGCATAGACCACCACTTCAACTGACCCTACGTGAAGCTTCAAAGGCTTCCCAAAATAAGACACGAGACCATGTCTAACCTATCCTACTTCGAATAATCACAGTCAAAAGTAATGACTCTTCCGTAATTTAATGCCAACTTCCTAGCTAGCAGTTCAAACAAAATAGCCGGAGAAATACCAAATAAGTCTAGATACATGATGCATTCTTTTGAAGAAAAATCCATGGGCAGCAGCGATACCTCAGAGAAAACATGATGTAAAACTTCCCAGTCTCCCTTAACAAATGCATTCATAGCTTTAACCGACCCAAATCCAATTATTACATAATCACCCCTCACCGGGGCTACAAAGTCAGCCATAAAACCACTCTGAATTATCAAGTCCATTATGTTTCTAATGTTGGAAATACTACTTAGCCTCGCCAAACATGCCCGAGCCTTCCACGGAGCAACTTCGACGATTAAATCCATCTTGGTGCTAAAAACTAAGACATCATTCAAAACCCGATTCTTTTTCCCATTATTCGACACCACATTCGCATATGATCGGTCCCCCCTTATCGATTCCCTGAAAACCTTGTTAACTTTCAGGATAGCCTTCTGTCTCATTTTTCGAGCTTGAACAATTGGGGGTCTAGAGAATTTTGCTCAGAATGCTCTTAGTTTAACAATCACAATAGAAATAGAATTCAATATATACAAAACCTCCTGCATCAGTAGTGAATAGTCAAGGGTTAAGAAACTAAAATTAAGGTTCATAAGGTTCCGTTTCCTTGCTACATACACACCATTGGACACCCCTAACCTCTTAAAGAACCATTTCATGGCCACTTGATTGTAGCTATTAGGAAAATTTTTGAAATACATCTTAGATGGAGACTTGATCTCTTGTTGTCGTGAGTCTCTATTGACATTATTCGAATTAGATTGGCTATTATGATTAGGGATGGACAATCTTTGATAAGAAAACAAGGTATTCCGATAATGGTTTGGAGAGGATAAGCCTGTGGCTACGGTGGCTAGGGTTAGGTTCAGCGGCTCTCATGGATTTTTTTTATTCTTTTTCAAGTTAAAGAGATGTTAATTTGATTGATAAACATTCATAATATTTTTATAACTAGTTTAGTTCAAGTACAATGATCCTTATACTCAGCTAATCTACTTATAAGTACAAAAGATTACAAATAATTCAAGATATCTACAATGGCATTTTTTATGTTGTTGATGATCTAGATTGATCTTGAATGTTGGGTTGCTTTCTCTGTAATTTCAAATTGATCATCTTAGTTGGAGAGCTTGCCATATGGAACTTTCCTTTTTTCTTTTATAGTGGTTGAGAAGTGTGAGATTGAGATTATTGTGTCTACTTCTTTGCAATAAAGTTTAGACCATCATTGAGAGTTTGCTTCTATTTCTCCTCCTTTTCCTTTGCCTCTTGCATGATAGCTTCATACCCTTCACTAATAGCTTCCATGGCAAGTTAAATGCTTGCATAGGTACAAGAAACATCAGGGTCGATCTCAGCATAAAGTTTCTCTTTACCACCATCGGTCGAGCAACCTTGTTCATCCAACTCTTTCAAAAATCTCACTATTAAGTGAGCATATATCATCTCCTTGATGCTCATCTGCTGGGGCATTTGATGGATAATTCTAAGGATGTTCAATGAATCATTATTCACAATCTTCTGCTTTAAAAATTCTAAGATTATGTTAATCTTTAGACACATTGTAGCAAACACAGAAGTTTCCCTCAACATCCTTCAACCATTGTTGTTACCTTTAACAAACTATTCCAAACTTTTGTGGATAGAGTTGATCTTTACATGGAGCAAAGGTTCATAAACCTTGATAATAACATTCTTGATATCTATTAGAGACGACCCATCTATGCCTTTTAAAATTTCACCCTTAGCATCCTATATTTCTTTCTCTGTAGTTTGTTGGTTTAATCATGGAAGACTTCCCTAAACTTGATTTCCACGTATCTACCAACCATATCTAGCATCTTGATAATGTTCTCCAGTTGAAGATATATCTTTTCATTCATTTCCTTCATAATGGTGGTAAGGTTCACAGTTGAGCTCACCAGGGAATCCATATTCTTTTCTTCTTGATTGATCTGAACGAATAACACCTTAAATCCTAACCTGATATCTCTTCTCAACTGAGCTTGTTCTTTACCGAAGTTGAAGAACTTGGAATTCTAATCATCTCCCAACTTAACAAATTTGGCTAGCTCTCTTTTTACTTCATCCAATGTTGGCTTCAACTTGGTAAATACAACATTGCTTGTCACAATAGAAGATGGAATGGTAAACATGTTAGACATGATGTATGCCCTAAAGGCAATTAGGGTGATATATCTTAATTAGTCCTATTGTACAAACCATTTTCAGATTATTATTAATAACAATAAAATTCATCTTTTTTATCTATCAATGTTATTTAATTTGTGTATTTCGCTGGTATCATATATAGGTGTTATAATATATATGCGCATTGATAAGACAAAGTCTGTGACTACTTCATAGCTTGAAAGTGTGAGGACATAGTGAGAGCTATGTAGTGTAAGAACTGCATACTCGTGTTACTATGAATAGTCTAAATATTCCTAATCGTAGTTTCAATGAGACTGGACATCAATGAAGCGAATAGATTAACATATATAGGCTTACTCCTTGGATTAGATCCAAGCAACCGATCTTACGAGTTGAAGGTGGTACCTTGAGTTAACACATGAATGTATTCGGGTAATACATTGGAGACCACTATAAGACAGACACTCGAAAATAACTATATCCATGTATTGGTGCCATGTCTTATTGTAGTGGCAATACAAGTATCCTTAGGCCTGAGATACTGGTTACCTTCTATAGGAGTTGCTATACTTTAGGTTATACTTATTCATACCCTGGTGATCAGGATGATACGGGTGATTACGGGTATAATGATAATCACTCATTGAAAAGTTGAGTAGTCAAGATCGGATCCATTACTCTGATATAGTGATATAATGGGAGATGTAACTTAAGGAATCTTATTAAAGAGACACACTCATAAACCTCTGATCAGAGTATAAGATTGATAAAATAGGTTTCTAGTCAAACTTGATACATAATGGAGAGTGGTGTTCTTCATGAATAAGTTTAATTCCAGGATAGCTATGGTTATTACATGAGCTGACACTTAATTCGAGCTCAATAAATTGGATGGTACTAAACCTGATGGAAGGAGTGTATTGTATTAGTTACTATTGCAGAACCGGATTAAGTTACAAGCACGTGACATTTTGAGTATCGAGGGATTGTACGCCTTTGCTAGAAAGCCCATTTGATTATCTAGAGTTATCGGGTTCCATATCAATCTGGAACACTAAGCCTAAAGGTTCTCGGATGGGAAGCCAAGTTTAGGTTAACCTCTAGCGACAAGGTATTTTTCCTGTTGCGAGTCGGCTCAGCAAATACGGGTTATTCATAGGTGGGGCCTGCGCGGCTGCCCTGCTAGGAGAATTTGCTCTCGGGCCACTAGCGTGTGCTGGCACTAGGCTAGTAGGTTTGCTAGCAACCGCAAGATGGGCTTCTGGGATAGCTTGCAAGGGCTTGCCTTGTGCGGCTGTACATAACCCACGTAAGCGGGTTGTGGGTGGGTCAACCCGCGGAGCCTAGTGCTTCACTCAGAAGACTCACTTATGGGATAGGGTTTTTCCCTATCCCACATTGTTATAAAGGGGAGCTTTCAACTCCCCTTCTCCCTATAAATAGCCTCCTCCTACTCCTTTATTTCTCACTTCAGCATAGCCTTTCTTCTGAGTTTTGACATCTTTTCTTCACGAGATTTTTACGAGATCCTCCATGAGTTTGTCCAACATCACAACAATTCTTTTGAAGGCTTATTCAATTTAAAGAGAGCCTTCTTAGTAATATTTTCGGGTTGGTCTTCGAGTGGTCTAGAAGCTGCTGTCTACCAACGGGTTCTTCCTCAACTAGAGGTTTTGTTCAATGAAGATCCATGTGTATCAATCGTAGAGGCTATCCTAAATTGGAAACTACTGCTAACGGAGTGTTACTGAATTACTCTAAGGGAACTCTGCACCAAGGGAAGGCACACATCAACTAGTAATGCTCTTTACTTAGATGCTAGGTTTCTTTTAATAAGTTTTATAAACCTATAAGCATCTATGGAACGTTTCAACTTAGATTATATCAATCATGGCATACTTAGGAGATCCTTTATTACTATCTTAATTAAACAGCAAAACACTGCTTTTGTAAGTCTAGTTGTGGGTTAAATAAGCTATTTTGAATAATGTCCATGCTCTCAACCATACCTTTCGCACTCTCCTTTGCTAAATGTACCTTGATGACATGAACATCTCCGTGAAGCTTCTCAAACTCTTCAAAATATAGCACATCCTTAGGTAATGTGGACTCATAGGTAGATGGCATTGGCTGAGCATGAACTGGAGCTTTTTCCATCAATTAATCAAGAACAATTGTTCTAATTACAACAACATCCATCTACACATTAATTTTGAGAGACTTATAAAATTTCATTGCAACTTTTGTCAACTGTTTCTTAAGAGCTACCTCATCTAATGTGTTGAAATAAAAAATGATTTCCTCCACAATATGAGTTGATTTTTGTGTTTTAGAATTAATAGGAACTACATTTTTCAACATTACATGGCCAAGATGAGTGGTATTCTCATCACCATGGCCTTGTTGAGCATAGTTCTCAATAGAAGGACAGAACTGAGCATAATTCTCATATTAATCTCTTAATCAACAACAGCTACAGTGTTTTGGGTAGAAGGAGGAGTATATTTATAGTTGGTGGAGTTTGAGTACTTATTCGGGTAGGAGTTGTAGTGGAGGTGTTTGATGGAGGAATGGTTTCACTATTTGAAGGTTATGATAATGAAGGTTATTTTGGTTAGAAGGGGGAATTTTTGTAGAGGTGGCAATATCGCCTTGATTAGGATGATCTTTATTGGTAGAGATGGTGTGAGATGAAGAATGGTTAGGTGAAGACATGATTGAGATTGGAGATGTAAGTTTAGAGCTTACATCTTATGAAGGGGATGAAGATTGGTGTGGTTGTGGTTGAACATTGGAAAGTCTCAGGTTTATTGTCCTATTGATTTTGCTCAGTAGCCTCTTCCTTATCAACAACTTCAACCTTTGCTGTTGTTGCCTCAACAGACTCAGTAGCTTCTACCTCTTCTATTATTTGGTTAATGGCCTCTGCACCTTAGGATCCTTGCCAAATCATGTTGCTGAATAAAGGTGGGGAAATTTTCCGCAACAACTGTAGCTTCTACTGCTAGATCACAACTTACTTCACCAGCCTTCCTAATCCTTCTTTTCCTCTTCACTAGTTCAAGTATGTATGCATCTGCAACTTCTTCATCCTAAACTATTCTTTCTTCTACCTTCCTCTTCTTTGTTGCTTCTTCAGCCCCTTTTTTACTCTTCTATCCTCCCTTCTTCTTAAATTCAAACTTCTTAGAAGTTTTATCGTTCTTACTTGCATGCATTTCAAACTTACTAAGGTTATCGACTCTAGCCCTCTTCAACGAAGCAAGTGATTGTCTAATTGGTAAATCATCATCATCAACTAACATCACTTCTTTTCTCACAACTGCATCAATAGGGGCCATTCCCATGACATTCCAAAATCCAAATCCATATCCTTTGCTGAAATATAATCAGGGATGATGATTTCATCCCTTGGACTCATTCCTTTTCCTTTTTTCTTCTTAAAGGAGAAGGTCTCCTTGTTGCACTCTAACTTTAGGAACTCAGTGATCCAGATGAAAATTATCTTCATTGGAGAAAATACAAGTAGTGGGTTACCTTTTGCATATGGTTAACAAACAACACCAACCAATTTATCTACTTACCATGGATGATGTGATAGGCAAGCCATCATTAAAACTTAGAGCAACTTTAAAGAGAACTTGTATTGGGATCCAAGACTCTGGTAACGATTTTATATGCAGTTCTCCCCTTCCATGACATGATAATCGCCCTTACCTCATCACTCACCCAATCTTCTAGGTGCTCAAAATCTTCTGAGATAACAATTAGAGCTTCATCCCCCACTTTAATTAATTATATTCCCTTCAAATTCCTCCCCAATAGATTGGCTATTAGCTTGGGAATAATAGTGATGGATCTACTATCCACCAAAGTCATCAACACATCAAGCCTCCCTTCAACAAAGCAAATATGAGTTTAGAATTGTTACATCACCATTGAAATAGTAGGATAATCTAGATAAAAAAAATACTCCTAAAGCACTGTTACTTCATCTAGATGCTTAAGTGTTCATCAGTAGCAGGTACACCCACATGTACTATGTGTTGATTTCCTACTTCCTTTCTTGATTCAGTCTTCCATCCAACTGGAACATAGATTGTTCCCTTCTTCAACAACATCTTATCTGACTTCTTCATTCCATTCGCAATTTTTTTCTACACATCCCTTTCACAACTCTTCCATCTTCAAGAGTCACCTTTGCTTTAGTTTGATTTGACAAAGAAGACATCATTACGTTAATTCAGAAATTAAAGAAAACTTTGAGAGAAATTGCTTTTGCTGAAAATGATTGAGATGAAAAATATGTAAGTAAATTGTTCCCCTTCTTCAATCCACCTCTGAGAATAACCTCTCTCTTTTACGTGTTTACCTTATATAGTAAAATCAAAAGTAAAGGTGAGATTAGATATAGCTTTAAGCCGCCTTACTTTTTACTGTAAAACGCAACGTTTAGATAGAATTTGAAATATGTCAATAGTGTAGTTTATATTTAAAATTAAATTCAAATACTAACTTTTAAAACAACAGCGTATTCAAATACCAATATAAGAAACTGATTAAAGTACTTGTCACCTTATTAGTTTAACTCAATATCTAATATGGTCAACACAATAAACCTAGTTATACCTTAGATTGGATTAGTCATTCCAATTAACTGTCTTAAGAGGTTGAATTGTTCCTTTGCAAGCGACTTAGTGAAGATATCTACTTGTTGTTCTTTAGAAGAAACATATTCCAATACTACATATATATGATACCAGTGAGATACATAAATTAAACAAACACTGATAAACAACAAAGATGCCTTTATTATTAATAATAATAATTTGAAACCATTTGTACATTATAACTAATTAAGATATATTACCCTAATTGCCTCTAGGGCATACATCATGTCTAACAATAAGTTCATTAAATTTATAGGTCTTCAAATCATGAACTTCCTCAAAAGCACTTTTCTTTGCATCTCACTCCTTAGTGTGACTTCTCAAGATCTTCTTGACTAGTTTTTCCTCATTATAACTTTTCCAAGCCTCTTTACCTCATTGATGATGTTCAGAAAGCTAATGTTCATGCTTTGGACTCCTTCATTAGACCTCATCAGGAAAAGTTCATACTGCTTGATCATCATGTTGATATTCGTCTCCTTCACCTTGTTCGTCCCTTCCTAACTACCTCCAACTTCTTCCATATATCCTGTGTTGTTTCACATCCTGAGATTCTGTTGAACTCTGTAAGATCTAAAGCATAATGTAAGTAATTAATCACCACTGCATTTTCCTTTAAGAGATTAAGATAAGAATTGTCAAAGTTCTTAGGATTCTCCGGAACTCTCTGACCATTCCTTACTTTAGTTGGGATGTAGGGGCCATTCTCAATAGCTGGGCCATGCAAGTATACTTTGTAATTGAATGAAAATTTTCATCTTATTTTTCTAAAATGTATAGTGCTTGCTATCAAACAAAGGATGTCTGGTAACAGACATTCCTTCTCTAAGGAGTTGTGTTTGTGAACTACCAAAGATATAGGAGTTTTTAAAATCAATTAGAACTTTAACTCAAGACTGTGGGAGCTTAAGTTCGATCACTCGCTCTGATATCACATGTTGGTCTTGATTAGCTTAACACACTCTGACAGAGGGGGTGGAGTTTCTAAACTTGGTATTTAATGAAAATATTTTAATAAGCATGTTGAGTTTAGTTTATACGATGGAATGCGATCAGAAACAAGGTCTAAGCAAACTCACAAACTAAGCTAAATCTCAATTTGGCAGACTTGCGTTGAATAAAAATACGTAGCAAAGCTGACTAATACAACACTTAATAAAAGTAACACAAATATGAAAATGATGTGTGTTGAGTAAATACTTGTTGAGTAATAATAAGAGATAAAAGTTAGAGAATCAAACAAAGAGATTTATCCTAGTTTAGACTTCTACCTATGTCCAGTCCCTGGATTCCTTCTCCAAGCTTTAATCCACTAATTGATCACTCCTTTAACCAGGTAGATTTACAGTGTGTACCTTCCAAGCTATCCAACCCTCAAATAGTATGAGTGCCCATCTCAAACTGCTATCACTTAGAGTATTAATAAGAATGAAGATAACAACTTATAAATGTTGTTTCTCCTAACAGATCAGATGTATTAAAATTTGATTGATCTAGTTGACTTTGCGAAGAAGAGAATGTGGATTTGCAGCTGTTCATTATTTAGGAATTTTTATATTGTTGAGTATGCTTGAGCAAATATTTAGCACTACGAAATTCTAGGTGTATTCACCAAGTTTGAACCATTACCCTCAATCTTCTATTTATAGATGAATGTTGAAGTAGCCATTGCAAACTTATCATTCAACTCGTTTAATCTTCAATTTATCTTCTCATCGGGTCATCAAGAATCTTTTTGTTTGAGGCATATTTGAATCCGTTGTGAGAGAGATTTCTAATAGTTGATTTTGAGAGATAAAATCGTTGAATGAATTTCTCGCCAAGTCTTAATCTTTAATCTAATTCAGTCTCACGAAATAAAGAGCGTGCTGCTACGTGGCATTGTCTGATATGCTTGAAGTATTGGTAATAGCAGAATGACGCGACTCATTCTGAAATGCGACAAGACAGTCTGTTGTTCTTGGACTTCGTGTTGACATACCGACAGTTCATACTGACAACTTTTCCCCTAGACCACATAATTATTCCTTAATGATTTCAGAGTCGGATCATCTTAATAACCTAACATGCATAAAATAGGCATATTTCGTTCTAGGAATAAAGGGTTAAAAGCATGTGCGTTATAACAGAGTAACTCAAATCAATCAACATACAAGTACATAAAATAAGAGGTTGGGTTTAACTTCTATTTTTCCATGCTGAGTATCTTAACTCAGCAACCAGTGTTTATCTAAGAACTCTAAGTTCCTTAGGTCAGCATGATTAGATAAAGTATCCTGAACTTGAACCTAATCAACCCCGTCTAACTGCTGTATTGAGTTATAGGTTATTGTTGGCAATCTTTGAGTTGTGTTCAACAAAATGAAATTAAAGTAAAGAAGATTTATATAAAATGGGAAATTGAAGAGTTGAACCCCTACTTTGGTCAAGTAATTAATAAATATGGTAGTTAAAAAGGAAAAAAATAAAAAAGAAATATGGAAGTGGTGATTTCGTGTGCATGCAAAAATAAATGAGGACTCACTATCGATGTCATAAGGACATCTTTACCTTTGTACACCATTAACTTAAATGAAAGAAATAATAAAGGAGGTCATCTTCAACCTCTACTAAGAAAATCATGGTTGCCTTGCATAGGCAATTCTCTTGATTTACGGATTTTCCCTGCTGCTGAGTGGGCAAAGACCTCTGCAAGCCTCCCTCAACGTCGCCATTGATTAAGATTTTAAATTAAGTATTAATCACAACATTCACTGCTAATGCTCTCCACTAATAATACCTATAAAGTTTCAAACAATGTAAAAACTAAAACATCGTAATCATCTTTATTTTCAAATCCATAAAGTTTTAGTTGTTAATACATATTTTTGGATTTTCATAAAATAAAACATTGTATGATAGCGCCATCATGCCTAACCCTACCCGAAACCCTACTGCACCCTACTTCCACCGCCACTCATCGGAGACATCCCACCACCACCCTACCCACCCTCGACACATAAGGACAACCCCTAACCTAGCCTATACCTCGTCTCATAGCTCTCCAATCATGATTCACAATAAGGTTTATTTCAAAAATTTTCCGAACTCTCATGGCACTAAAATGATGCAATCGATCTTTACAAAATACGGGATCACAAGGAAGGTTTACACCGTGCACAAGAGGAACATGAAGAATCTCAACTTAGGATTTCTAATGATTGACGGAACCCTTCCGATGCATGAAGTCTTGTATCTCATGAACTCAGTTTGTATTGGGAACATAAGGTTGCATGCCTTCAAATCGCGATATTCATACCGAAAACTTACTGCACCCCCACTGCACCACCATCAATCCATTGAGCTACAAAGGAACCTGTGAAGAAATCCAACGAATATCCCAATGCATATAGAGATCATCGTTCTTACGCTATTGTGGTGAATGGTTCGGCCAAGATCAAAACAGTGATGAATTCGAAATCTACCCCTACGTCTTGAATTACCCATTCATGTCTAGTTAAAGTAAGACAGATCGGTATTATACCTGATTTATATACAATGGTGAGGGATAGGAATTTTACCTTAGACTTTGCTGCACCAGTTGGTGGGAATCGAGTGGTTTTATGTTTTCACTCAACGGATGCCATGTTAGGTTTTATTGAATCTGATTGTTTATCGATTCAAGACTTGGTTTATGATGTAATGAAATACCCAGCTTACTTTGTTTCGGATGAATGTCTGATGTACGTGGACTTTCTTGGAATTCCTTATCTTGGAAAGTTATTTCGGCAAATTGGTTTCCTTCGACTTCAATTTAGATAGACCGGAATGTCTTGATGTGATATCTTGTATACTCTCGGTTCCTATTGACATGGGAAATCAATCAATAAACATTCAAGTGGGTGATGTAATTATTACGGTAAGGGTCTGCTTCAAACAAACTATAGCTTGTCAACATGACCCAGTCTCGGATGCGGCATCTGACAACCCCCCCCTTTCAGTCAAGTCTGATTCACCTTTGGTTAGCAGCTTCGTTCCAGTAACTGTTCAAGAGTCGGTAATGATGTAATCTCATAATAGCCATCCCCCAAACCATTCTAAATTTAATCCTCGGGTCCCTCAGCTCCAGACTAACAGCGGCTGCTCTCTTAATCAAGTCAGCACCAAGCTTTGGGATCAGAGCTTACAATAAGGAAGTGAGCATTCAGTTCCCGATAATAGCAGCTCTAACTCTTCAAGACCGGATATCAAGAACATGACCAGGATAATCTTGAATTCACTCACTTCGAATTCAATTCGTGAGGAGAATTTTCTCACTTTCATGATTTGCAACAAGCTAGGACTCTTTAAGGAGAAACATAAAGATGTTATCTTATCTTCCTTGGATGATAGCGTGTGAAGTTAAATCCGCTGCCGAGGTACCCCTGGATTTACGTATTTATTTATGTTTTTTTCATTCATATGTTAGAATTATCGTGGTGGCATTCGTAACCATGGCAAATAAAATTCAATTCGTATTTATGTTCGTAATTCAATTTTTGGGTTTTGTTGGAAACAAAATGCAAGGTGATCAACGAAGTGATAGCGAGGAAATTTTGGGGACATAATGACTTCTCTTTCTCCATTGTTCCCCATCCCAAGGCTTGTCGGGTGGAATTATTTTCTCTTAGAACACCGTGTTACTCAATGTTACCTTGACTAATTTGATGGATATATGGTGCATTTTCCACCTTATTTCCCCTTCGGTGGATTTGTATGTGGTTGTGGTTTATGGATCCACGATTACAAGCAAACGAAATCAAATGTGGAATGATTTATTACCACTTGTTAGACAGTTGCATCGGGTTCTAATTTGTGGTGATTTTAATGAGGTTTTGCATGAATCGGAGAGATCGGGGGATAGGTTCTCACATTTGATAGCTCAATTCTGAGACTTTGTTGATGAAGGGGAACTCTTTGACTTACCACTACATAGCCGCGAATTCACTTGGTCTAATATGCACTCTTATTCAAGAATAGACAGGGTTTTGGTTTCTTGCGGAATACCGAACTTATGGCTGAATCTTTCAACTACAACGGTGGATTCGACTCTTTCGGACCACTTGCCGATTCTTTTCCAATCGCGGCCCATTGCTTTAGCTTGTCTTATGCTGTTCTGTACCCTCAACTGTTGGTGGGATCGCCCGGATTTTCTATCTTTTATCTGATCAAAATGGAGGGAGGTTTGTGATTCGAATCTCGATAGAGATATCAACTTAAAAATTGGCAAGATTGAGCTCCTTTATTTGGCCATGGCATTGGTCAAACTTTGGATATTTGGAATCCTGAATCAAGAATTTTGAATCTAAGATACTCTCGCTCACCGCAAACAACTCATCTATGCCACTTTCTGAGACTGCTGCTTCCGAGCTATTGCATTGCCGTACCTTACTGTCAAACCTTCACCGTAATCATGAGAGTATAAAGCACCAACAATCACTGGTCAACTAGACCTTATTGGGTGACCAAAACATAACCTTCTTTCATCGAATTGCAGCGGCGCATTACCGAAATAACAAAATTTCATAGCTTGACATTAACGGATAGCTCACTCAAGATGCGGACACCATTATAGTAGCTATTCATTCATTTTATGTGAATCTTTTTAAGCCGTCTCGCGTCATCCCGTTCTCTCTTCGTAGATTACATTTTGCAAAGGTTTCAATCTCAGGAAACGCCAACTTAAAGAAACTATTCTCTGAGGATGAAATATGGGCTGCCATTTCATCTTGCAAGGAGAATAAAGCACCAGGCCCAGAGGGATATAATTTTTTCTTCTACAAAAGGTTTTGGGCAGATTTGAAAAGAGATATAATATGGATTTTCAATAGCTTTTCACCACAGCTGCCTTGCCGAGTGTTATAAAGTCCTCCTTTACAGTGTTGATTCTGAAAACAACGGGGATGATGACCTTGGAGAATATCCATCCGATTGCGCTCATTCATTGAATCTATAAGATGTTAGCGAAGCTTCTTTATCGTCGCTTGCAGCCATTTCTCCCCGAATTGATATCCAATAATCAATTTGCATTCATCAAGGGGCAGGGCATCCACGAATGTTCATTTTTAGCTTCGAAAATAATTAATTAAGCCCATAGGTAGAAGAGATCGTATCTTGTGTTAAAGTTAGATTTTCACAAGGCTTTTGATATCTTATCATGGAATTACATTGATGCGGTAATGGTGGTGATGGGATTCGATAAAAATGGATTTTGCGGCTTTCCAATTATCGCAAGAAATCGTCAACCTCCATTTTAATCAATGGAAAGCCGTGTAAACCTATATGGCTTCATAAAGGGGTGAAACAAGGCGACCCATTATCCCCATTCATTTTTGTCTTGGACGTTGAAGGCTTAAAGTAATTAATCGATGCTAGTGTGGGTCAAGGAATACTTCTTGGTTTTCGTTTGATGATTCATTACCGGAAATTTCATTGTTGCAATTCGTAGACGATACCATTTGTTTCCTTCCTGCCGAGGATTACTTTATCGCAATCTACATGCGTATTTTGAAATGCTTTGAATTAATCTCTGGCTTGAGCATTAACCTTCATAAAAGCTCGTTAATGGGGATCCACGTTAAAAATGGCAGCCTTGGTCATTTCACCGCAAGGCTCGGATGTTGAATCGAAAAGTTCCCGATTAAGTACCTTGGAGCCCCACTTTCTTTTAAGAGACTACCGATCGCAAGTTGGGACCCTTTACTTGCTAATTTTTCTCGAAAATTATCTAATTGGAAGGGAAATTGTCTATCTTACGCGGGTAGAGTGGTTCTCATCAAATCAGTCCTTTCTTCTCTACCGGTATATCTTTTATCAATCTTCAAAATTCTATTCACGATAGAGGGAAAGTTAAATCGTATGATGAGGAATTTTCTTTGGCAAGTTGATGCAAATAGAAGTGGGATTTGTAGAATAAGTTGGAACATGATAAACTTACCTCTTTTGCTTAGAGTTATTTACATTCGAGACTTTAAGTTAATAAACGCAAGTTTGCTTCTTAAATGGCTATGGAAATTAATATCACTGGATTTTTCATCACTTTGGTTTGCATATTGTGTCCGTCATCATGGATTTCGGAATTAGCATGATTTTTTTATCTTATGATTGATCGAAAGTGTCGCCAATTTAGTTGAGTGTTTATTCTTGCTGCTGCCGAGGTTAGATTAGGGAGCTTTTTTGCTCTAGTTATCGAGTCAAGCTTGGTAATGGGCTGATTGGATCATTTTGGTACGATAATTGGACTTCAAACCAATCGCTCAAGTCGCTTTTTCTGGATTTATTCGACGTATGCAATTAAAAGAACGCATCAACAAGCGAGGGCTGTCACGCATTAATGAGCTCGGACTGTTTCTAGAGACCGTTTTGGAGGAGGAATCTTCGGCCAAACTTGAAAGCTAGGTACATTGAGCTTTGTTCATGGATTATTCTATCCAACCCGTCCATTTTCGAAGCAGAAACAGTTGAAGGGGGCAACTTTGTCTCTTCCGCTTGAAATAGACCGATTTGTTTGGGAACTATGAGATGGAATTATGTTCATCGCGTTAAGTTTTTGTTCAAGCTTTAATCTAACAAACCGTTGGCTGAAACCAACTTTTGATTTTTTGCAGATTTGGAGGTGTTGCACACCGCCTAAACTCATATTCTTGGCTTGGACGATTTTTCATGGAAGGTTGCCGACGAGACTTTTCTTGTTTAATAAGGGCTGTGCATCGGTGCAAGACAACAGCTGCCCTTTTTGCCCGTTTCAAGAATCGAAAGACCATGCAACAGTATTATGCTCAAGGAGTTATCATGTTTGGACGAATGCAATCAAATGGCTTGGCTTCAGCAGCCCAATTCCTCCCACGTCAGCGACATTCTTTCATCAATGGCAAGCTTACTTTAAAGTTGGACAGGCTAAAAAATTTGGTACGGCTTTATGGTTAACTATCGCGTGGTCAATTTGGACTTCAAGAAATAGTTCGTGTTCGAAGATAAGCAACCGGAGGTGGATCATCTTGCCTCCTCTATTCACTTGTGTTGGTTTTATTTTAAATGTAACAAACAATTGATTAACTTCTCGGTCTCG
>CATIWQ010204561.1:0-12126 GCA_949673415.1 Euphorbia schlechtendalii | reverse complement strand
AATTCTTCAAATTTTAGACTTTGTACCTAGAAAAATTTAGAAAATAAACGTATTAAATATAATTGCCTTCCCCAGAAAATTCGATCTCTAGAACGCACTTGCCTTCCCCAGACTTGATCTTTAGAACACACTTGCCTTCCCCGGCAACGGTGCCAAAAACTTGTTCGCTACTTTTCCATAGATAAGTTTAATAACTGTTACGCGAAGAGTATGGCTATATATCAACAACGCCAAAAACTTGTTCATGAAAAATATAGGTGTTGTCAGTACCTCTTATCAAATAGAAAAATGATGATAACTGCAAGTATACAATTGCGATGTAGTTTTAAAAGATATCGATCCCATAGCGAAGGGCTAGTTCTAAAGATCAAATAGAGGAATAGAACAAAAGAAAAATAAAATAGATTATTTAATTGTATAGGATTGGAATGATGGATGGATAGACAAATGCATGAAAGATTAGAAAAGATAAAAGTATACAGATATTCCCTATGAACAAGTATAGCAAAGAAATCATGCAAGGTCATCAAAGATATTAAGTTCACTAGATTAATTTAACATACTCGATTTTAGACACTCAGAAATTAAATTATTCACCGCAGAGCAATATATGAAATAATTTTTCTAAACCTAGCGCAAACGAATTAAGTCAAATATATAAACTTGGACAACGTCAATACTATGCTTAGTACGGGTCGCTTTCACATAGCCATATTCAGCAAGTTACCATTCCAAAAATGTTGGCTCACTAAACAACATTGTATCACAGATCTAGTGATTATGCACGATATTGTTAACCGCGAAACTACTCTTAAAATTAACTCCAACGCATATAACTTGATTAATATAAAAGACTTAACATGAAATACGCATTATGACACATAGAAATATCATAAACTTTGAAATAGAAAGCATAAGTAGAAAGAAAAGCAAAGTTGTAAGGTATGCAAGTGAAAGCTAAAGTCGATCAAACCGTATCCACCCTTTAATGGGAGTCGTCAATTCCCGCAATTTCTGCTTCTGCTTTGAATTTCGTCTGGGCCCATATAGAACCTTCGCTAGGATGCTATTCTTTGCGAATATCGAATAAACGAATGTTGAAGAACGAAAACTTTTATTGATAAGTGATTTGCAAGTACACTTATACAATAATCGCTCGAATATGTAGAGAAATCTAGTGATCGAAATAAGGATTCGAATCACTTATACATTTTCTCGCTAACGCTCATGAACATAGCGAAAACTAGACATTTTTACTCTCTATCTATGCACTATTTTTCCACCCCTTTATTCTGCACTCCAATGCCATGAAATTGTTTAGGTTTGGAGCCCTATTTATAGAGTTTGAAGGGTTGTTTCTGTCCATACTAAGAGTTGTGTCCAATTGTGAAAGATTGCATATCTTCATTGTGATTGGTTAAGAAGCTTTGATATAATCCACAATGGATAAGTACATTTTCATGATTGGCCAGTTTCTGATAGGTGTCTATTCCTTGGTAGTTGATGGTGGTTGATGGCAGTTGATCATGCTTATCTGGAGGTGGGTAGTTAAACAGATAATACTAGAAAACTATCTATGTCATAACCGTGATGTACATGTCATGATCGTGAATCTTTGTTGGTAGACTTCTATTTCAGAAGTGAACAGGTCGCGACCGTGAATTGCGTTTTCTTTAGAAATCTCCTTTTAACTTCACTGATCTTCGATAGCTTCAATCCTAAGCCAAATCTTTAAGTTCCACGCATCTTTTTGCACCTTTTTTACTCTTTTTTTAAAGAATTCCACTTTAGCTCATTTTACTCCCAAGATTTACCTTGCATCTGCATTTGCATAAAAAACAACTACATACCATGTGAAATCTTTTATATGAAGTATAAAAATGACTAAAACTATGGTGTTTATTAATTTTATAATGATAATAAGTGTAATTATATACTTATCACCCCCTAATCGCCAATGACTGCAACCATCATAGCATACGAGAATCAAAATCATATACATGAAGCATAATATATTGTACATGCATTACAAATCAAACATAAACAGGTCAAGTGGGAAAGCGTACTTGCGGAACTCCATCCTACGAGATCAGCATGTCCCTCAGGATAAGGGAATACCGAGCCACTTACTCTGTCTCTTCCTGAGCAAACTACCGAATGATCAAAAGAACATTAGACATCCTTAAACTGCTACGCTACATTTTAAAATGATTCGTTTAATTAAACACTTACATGAGTGGCATCGAAAAGGTCAAAAGATAGCGTGTGTAGTCTCTAAGGAAGAGACACCTCTCACTCTATCCTTGAATAATCCATCAGGTAGAAAGATGTGTCTAATGGGATCGTTAATCTTCGCTCAATGAGGCCCAAGGAAGTAGAGCTTGGACCTCCAGCAGATGCATTTAGGTAAGCAACCTCAGCCCTTTTCCTAGGGGCCTCCTACATTAACATATTACAGTCAGAAATAAGATAAGTGAAAAATGAAAAATGTTCAATATAGTGCAACTATCATAACTAACAACCCACGCTGGTACCACTGACACCCACCCCGGAACCTCCTGCTCCCTAACTACTTGGTCACGCATGAGGCCGCTAGACTTTAGTTTGGGTCAGAGGATGAAGCGGGATCAACATATCTTGGATGAATGCCTCGTAATTGTGACGTTGATCAGAGATCCGCAAGCCATGCTCCTAGAAGAAAAGTCATCTCTCCTTTTGGTCGGTGATCACCAAGTGCGCCAAGAAGAGTCCCGTATGGGGCGTAGGAGAGATACTTCTCTCTGCAACTGGCTTAATCCACTAGTACTGAAGATGCTCCTCAAGGTATCACTCTTGCATCCTAGGACCCTCTAAGATGAAGGGATTCTGATCCACCTCCTATTGGATCTCCTTCACTATATGGTAGCTCTGGAGCCACCTCCAAAGAATGCGATCAATGTGAAATTGCAATCAACTCAAATTAGGATGAGTTTCAGATAAAAGACAAACGTGATTCTATTTACCAAAACAAAGAATATCACCTAATCGAGTGTCAAGCTGCAAAGGTACTCTTGGTAATCCTCAAACGGTAATATCTCTCCCTTGAAGGATGGGTAGATACGACCAAGATAAGAAGAGTCCTTAGGAGCATCGCTGAACTGTGAGGCATGAAGAAAACCATATTAGAAAGCCCAGGCCTGCATAGTCAAATACAAAAATACAGTTAGATAATGAAAACTAGAAGGAACTAATTGACAATGAACAAATAAATGATACTTGAAGAATCATGGGACAACATCGCAGCACCCTCTGATGAGCCCTCGTAACCAAACCAATGGCAAAATACATCTGGGCCAATATCGCCTGGGCTAATTAAGGCCACTAACACTCTTGATATTAGCTAAAGGCTCAATCAACCTATAGTTGATCTCGCTATTCACGACCGGGAAAAATGTCACACTCAATAAAGTAATTTCTCGGGTCCTGCCCCCTTTTTTAATAGTTCCTAGAAGGATCGAACATAGAGTGGAATCTCCTCAGTCGAAATAAATAGTCAACCAGTCTAATACTTAACTAGAGCATTGTAGCGCAACGCTCTGCCCTTTGGATAAACACCAAACAAATCAGATCAAATGGTAGAGGTCTTGAAGAACCTATCCATAAAAGCATCAAATCGGATCACATTCCCAGTCTAGGGTAGACTGGTGATCGCACAACATCAGACAGGGAAATGGTGCCCTCCCTAATGGCGAAGTGGAAAGTACGGGGAATATCGCACCATCGATACTCCAACGTAATCGATGCCGCATAAGGTAGCATCGTCGGTTGCAAGAACCTAGCTATATCACCAAAGATGGTGGTCGTGATGGCCTAGGCAAGCTCAGGCCGTGCTAAAGCATGTCACCACCAAGTTTAGATGGTAGCATACCCACCCTTATTACGGAGGATGGGAGACTACAAATATGATCGAGGAAATATGTTAACAAAACCTTGATTAAAAAATGGACCAAGCCAAAATGAACCTATTCGACCGGTTGGCGAGCATCTCTATGGGACTGCTCACTAGTGGAGACCCCCAGTGGCCTCGCACGATACTTTGGCAAGCCCCCTAGGAGGAATTTATTAGAATGTCTGGAAAGACCCCTTAGGGGGTTTCGGCCAAAGGGGCTCGGTTGATAATAGGTGTCCGCTGGGATTTTTTTCGTTGAACTTTTAGGCATTTTTTATGAAATAAAAATTTTTTTAATTAGATTTTGTTCTTTTCTAAGCTAATTTCTATGACATGAATTAAGTTTCGTTTCAATTCTGATTCCTAGAAGACATAAAAACTAACAAATCTAGCAATTAAACAATAAAAAGCAAGTTTTAAGAAATACCTCGATCCAGGAAAGGTGAATCTAAGCCTGGAGATCGGGATCCAGCACCTCTATGGGGGTTGTGGGGGTGAACCCATGCATTGTATCCCTCTCACTCAAACCATAAGCATCATCAATATCGATAAAGAACACATCAGGATGATTAGTAGGCTGAGGTGTAAGGCTAGACGTAAACCGGAGCTTCGTCCCAGCAACCTTCGATAACATTTTCTTAGAGAGAAGGAAGAGAGAAAGTCGCTAGAGAGAAAGTTGATGAAGAGAGAATGAGAAAGTATAAGTGAAAGAAAGAAAAGAGAAGTTGGATGTTTTTATAAGAAAAAGGAGCGGACCCCATTTCTTCTATGTTCTCAAATAAAAGTCTCGTAACACGATGAAGCGGTGTAGGGGACATCCCCGATATGTTTTCTAACTTACTAAATTTATTATCTCATCATGTTTTAATTTTTTGATTGAAGGGGTAAAATTTTTTTCTTCACATAAACTCAATCAAACAATTAAAACAAAACATATTTACCTCCTAATTCTCTTTAATTTGTCATAGGAAGTAATTCAACATTTTATCAAAAGTACGTTTGGTCGCCTTTGACAAGGATTCAGGCACCTCACCCGGGTAGTTCCAACGATATGGAAAATTGACCAGAGGTTAACTCACAAGGAGTACATAATGACTGCAATTGAAAGAAGAAAGGCTTGTTTTTCAAAATCACGCTAACGTAAGAAACGAGCAAGTCGCCCACATGGGACACTAATCGATGATTCAAAGTTGCCAACCACATCTGTCAGTTATTTTCTCGATCCCTCTACTCATTTTGTGTGATCATACTAGCTATTTAACTAATAGCGAGCAAATGAGGGGAAGCTATGAGCACGACATTTTGTACCAGCTCGATCGTTCGATTATGTTGGCATTTCTGGATTTAATCCTTGAATCACACAATTTTTTTATTATCCAGAGATCTTGAAAAGTAGCTAATGAATATTCCATCTCTCACAGATTCGTTAGTAGCACATGTATCTTTAAAATCTCTAAGTGTCAAAGAAATCATCTTTTAATAAATAAAAGCTAACTCAACATAGCTGAGTAGATATACTTCTAAACTACATAGTACTTAGCACAGACTTAACTTTTCCTACGCTAAGCCGTAACTTAATTACTTAGCAAACTGAGTTGTATTTTTTAAACAAACCCTAGTCAGATTCATTAATTAATAGTATACTTAGTACTCAATTAATTTCACTATCCTATTCAGTTTGCTATTTCCAAAACTCTAATGTACTGTGAGATACTATTAACTTGGGTTCTATAAAGTTTCTTACTACTACTAAATTATAATATTGATATTGGATATAACTGAAACTGTTAATATTTTTATCTGATTCAAACAAAAGAAAAATTCTTCAACATGTGAAAACTAAGTCTAGAAAGCAATCATCAATTAACAGAAAAGATGGGTATCTGTACCAATTTATGTTTTGTTTGCGAAAAAAGCTTTGGGCTAGCTGTGTGAGGATCACCTACTTTTTTCCGAGCTGCAACATTTTTCTCAACCAATTCATTTAAATCAAGTGGAATAAAAGCATCAGCATAATTGAAAAATCGATTATGAGTAACATAAAAACTATCATGATGCAGCATACCTGAACTTTTGCATCCCCCCATTACTTCATCAAGGTCTTAAACTCAGTAACAGGGACATCCATCAGTCTATTTGGCATCCTCTCTTCATCATTGTTATATGGTTTGTAATGTTTATCCTTTATATCAGTTTTGCAGCCTCTCCACGAATCGCGCAATGCCTGCATCACCCATGCTTTTGCTACTTCGGGGTATAATATAATTTTCCTAAAAAAGTACAAAGTATGCAATTCATATAATAAAGAAGTATCACTTGATCACCCAAGCCTAATTATAATGCAAACCTTTGTAAAAATGGAATTGAAAAATTGTGAAGATTTTTTTAGAAGGCAACACTAATCAACATAATATTTGAAAAAATCTGCATATTGTTCATTGAATGAAGACTTGAATATATACAATATTTGGAAATAGCAAACTTCCTAACTACAGGCCACTAATAAAGTGGATATCAGATTAAAACAGAAAATAGATGCAGCAGGTCTAACATTTACTTTTACTAAATCTAATGCTGTAGAAATGGACTTGAATAACATAAAAACAGACTAAAATGACAAATGAATTTGATTATATGCTGGAACTAAAATGGCAACTGTAACACATGAAACTACACAAAGGTTGTGAAAATATATATATATGTAAAAATGGAATTGGAAAATTGTGAAGATTTTTTTAGATACCATAGATTTTCCTATGGTGTAAGTTGCGGCAAGCAACATTGGTGCTTGTGGTAGTTGTGAGCGGATGTCACGGAGAGCGATAGGCCGAGAGCATGCAAAATTACAGGTGTGGTCCACCAGGACATTTAACTGAAAATATAAAATTACTAGGTCAGGGACCCAAAAAGTTTAAAAGGGAGAGCAAAAACATTTTTAGATTGGTTAAACCCGAATCCACCATCTCTTAGTGTAGAGCCACCACTTGGATTAGCTCTTTCCAAGAATTTGAGTCCTGTGAGGTTTAACGTTCGGAAGGACAATCCACTAAGACATAGAGAATCAGGTTTGGGATAAATTGCTTACTTATTGGATCACATTAAATTACATCTATAGGAAACCGTATTTCTTGATTGTGTATATTCGTACTTATGTCGTTTTCGAGTTATAATGCATGATTAAAATATAATTAGAAAGTGATAAATCCATACATAGTGTGGTAAATAAATGCGGATAAATAAATATTAAAATTACAAAACCTTGGGGGATGCAACCGCTTGCCTAATCTATTAATTACATTTCCCAAAAAATATAATTGATATTGCAATACCCAAAGGAAAAAAAATTCCTAAACATACATCTAATCATAATCTACCTACATCCACACAGGTTAGCATAAGGTATAACACATCATTAACACATATGTTCGATTTGATTTTAACGAGGCCCGTGTGGCCTAATTAAAACATCGACGATTGAAAATTCTTATTTAGAAATAAGAAGATTCATTTATATTAACACATTGGTTGCTCATTTTAATTAGTGAAAATGCTCGCATGGCAAAGATGTGAGGGCTGTTATCCGAGAATAGTTTTTTATTCCATTTATGGTGCTCCTCTAACAAATATCTCCATTAAATAAAAGAAATAGAATATGAAAAAGAAAAATTACAACAATATTTACATAATAAAAAAAAGTAAAATAATCCCTAGGTCCAAATGTAAAATGAAATAGAGAAAAATACAAGAAGCACAAAATAAGCAGCTTTAGGAACTCAGAGGCTTACCCTTACGAAGCAAATCCACTTCGATAGACCCACTTGACCTTTAGGAGTAACCCTCATCATCTTTTGAGTTTTTAGTGTTTGGAAAAAGGGTCGAATCAAAAAGTGTTTTTGATTCGAAAATATTGTAGAAAATAAGAGTGTTTTTGTTTGTCTTTTTTTGCTGGAAAATTCTGATCCTGATTACCAAAAGTTCCCTAAATATTTATAGGAGAAAAAAAGCCCGCAAATATAAAATTGGAAACAAATTCAGACCAGGGCGGTCTACCCTTGCTGGAATTTTGGCGAGACTGCCTTGCTAGAAATCTAGCGAGGCGGATCCCCGATTTTCGTTATTTTCGTTATTTTTATTATTTTTTAATTAATTTAAAAAAATTATTTAATTTTATTAAATTCTAAGTTTTTTTCAATTCCCCAATAATTTAAGTCCTTAGAAACAAAATTAGAGACGATGAGCACTCCTATTTGAAGATCTCTAGATAATAAAAAGTTGTGTGATTCAAGGATTAAATTTCGAAAAGCAAACATCATTGAACACATGAGCTGTTACAAAATCCCGTACTCACAGTTGCCCCTCGTGTAATCAATGCTGGTTAAATAGTTAGTATGATCACACAAAAAGAGCAGAGGGATCGAGAAAATACTTAACCGATGTGGTTGGCGACTCTGGATCCTCGATTGGTGTCCCATGTGGATGACTTTTTCATTTCTTACATTGGTGTGATTTTGATAGACAAGCATTTCTTTCTTCGATTGCAGTCATTATGTGCTAGGGTAAGTGCCTGAATTTAATGACCAAACGTGTTTTTTAATAAATGTTGATTTAATTCCTATGACTTAAAGATGATTAGAAGGTAAATGTATTTTTGTTTTAATTGTTTGATTGAATTTATGTGAAGCAAAAAATTTTGCCCCTTTAATCAAAAATTAAAACATGGTGGACAAAATAAATTTAATAAATTAGGAGGAAATCGGGGATATCCCGTGCACTGCTCCGTTGTATTTAGGAGACATTTGTTGGAGAGCATAAATAGGTGGGGCCCGCTTATTTTCTTTATAAATATCACCCTCATTTCTTTCTCTTCTCTCTTTTCTCTCTCTAGAAACTTTCTCTTCTCTCTAGAAAGATGTTGTTGAAAGTCACTGGGATGCAGCTTCGATTTACTTCGAGTCTCTATACTTAGCCTACCGATCAGCCAGGCATTTTCTCCGTGGATATCGACAACGCGTGTGGCTTGAGATTGAGTGACACCATGCTAAGACTTACTCCCACTACTCCAGTAGAGGTGCTGGATCCTGACTTCCCTGCTTAAGTTCATCTTTCTTGGATTGAGGTATTTATAAAAAAACTTATTTTTATTTTTTTCTTTCTAGATTTATTAGTCTTTATTTTGTTTAGGAAGTAGAATTGAGCCGAAACTAGATTCATGTCATAGAATTTATTTTAGGAATGTACAAATTTATTTTTTAAAAAGTCAAAATTGAGTCTGCTAGAAGAAACCCCGGCAGACAAGTTCTGGCTGAGACCCCCTAGGGGTCTTGCCAAAAATTCTAGCTTGGCCCCTAAGGGTTTTCTCTAGACTCTAGCGAGGCCCCTATGGGGCTCACCAGAGTTTCCAGTGATGCCCCTTGGGATCTCCGCTGTCGGATTTTTGTGTGTATTTTTTTGGTTTTTTTCTTTTTTAATTATGCAATGTGTTTTCTTTAACTTTATTTGCATTCTCCCATACTCAAACATATGGGTAGGTACTCTACCATCTAGGCTTGGTGGTGACATGCTTCCTTTCGGCTAGAGCTTGTTCAGACCATCGGGGCCACAGCCTTTTGTGACTTAGCTTGGTCCTTACGATCACTTTTGTTACCATATGTGACGTCCATTGCATTGGCGTAGAGATGGTGTGACATTTCTCATACTTTCCATCCTCCTATCGGGGAGGTCACCATTACCCTGTCTGACTTGGTGGCGATCACCGATCTACCTTGGACCGGGACCGTGATCCGCTTTGATGCTTTTTAGGAGAGGTTCTTCAAGACTCCCACTATTTACCGATGTGTCATGGATTTATTTGGTGTTCATCTAAGGAGCCAGACATTGTGCTACAGTGTGCTAGTTGAGTATTGGACTAGTCGACGATCGTTCGATCTTTTCTTATTACCTTGCTAAGTGTAACCTTCTTCCCGGTCTTGAACAGCAAGATCAAATATGGGTTGATAGAGCCCTTGGCAGATCTGGATGGTGTTAGTGGCCTTAACTGGCCCCCGGGCGATATTGGCCCGGATATATTTTACTCTCGACCTAGTCACGAGAGCTCATCAGAGGTCACTACGATGCTGCCCCATGGTTCTTCAGGTACTATTTATTCATTTATTGTTAGTGAATATTGATTCTTTTCGATTTACATCATCTGACTTTGTGTTTCTCTTTTATTGTGTAGGCCTAGGCTTTCTTTTATAGTTTTCTCCCCGCTCCGTGGTTTTCAGACGCTCCTGATGACTCTCTGTTCGCAACTTTTCCACTAATAAGTTTAATATCTTTATGGTTCCAAAAACTTGTTCGTGAGACTTGGCTATACTCGTTTAGTAAGACTTATCCTCAATAATAATGCCAAAAACTTGTTCACAAAAAATGTAGGTGTTGTCAATACCCCTTATAACATAGAGAAATGATGATAACTGTAAGTATATAGTTGCGATGTAATTTTAAAAGATATCGAACCCACAGCAAAGAACTAGGTCTAAAGACTAACAAGGAAAGACAAAGTAAAAGAAAATAAAAATAGTTTTGAGATTTTTGGAAAGGGAAGATCAGAATGAAAAGTTTAGTAAATATAGATGTAATAGATGAGAGACTCTAAATACATAGATTTTCACTACGAACAAGTATAGCAGAGAAAACACGCAAGTTCAACAAAGATGTTATAATGAACTAGACTAATCTAACAAACCCAGTTCAACATACTTAGATGTTCAATGATTCACCGTAGAGCAACACATGAAGTAACTTTTCTAATCCTAGCGTAAACGAGATAAGACTATTATATAAACCTGGACAACATCAATACTATGCTTAGTATGGGTCGCTCTCACATACCCACATTTTGGCAAGTTACAATTCCAAAAATGTTGGCTCACTAAACAACATTATATCACAGATATAGTGATTATACACGATATTGTTAACCCTGAAACTACTCTTAAAATTAACGCCAACGCATATAACTTGATTAACATAAAAGACTTAGCACGAAATACGCATTATGACACATGGACATATCATAAACTTCAAAATAGAAAGTATAAGTAGAAAGCAGAGCAAAGTTGTAAGGTATGCAAGTGAAAGCTAAAGTTGATCAAACCGTATCCACTCTTTAATGGGAGTCGTCAATTTCCGCAATTCCTGCGTCTGCATTGAATTCAGTCTCAGCTCATACAAAACCTCTGCTGGGATGCTATTCTTTGCGAATATCGAACAAACGAATATTGATGAATGAAAACTTTTATTGATTAGTGATTTGTAAGTACACTTAACATCAATCGCTCTAGAATATAGAGATATCTAGTGATCAAAATAAGGATTCGAATCACTTAAACATTTTCTCGCTAACACTTAAGAACGTAGTGAACTCTCTATCTGCACACACTATATCTCTCTCTAATTGCACTCTAATGTTCTCCTCTCTGGTGGTGCACAAAATTGAAGAGTATTGGAACCCTATTTATAGAGTTTGAAGGGTTACGTCTATCTAAACGAAGGGTTGTGTCCATTGGTGAAAGATTGCATCTCTTCATTGTGATTGGTTGAGAAGCTTTGATATAATCCACAATGGATAAGCACCTTTTCATGATTGGTTGACTCATGATAGGTGTCTATTCATTGGTAGTTGATAGCGGTTGATGGCGGTTGATCATGCTTATCAAGTGGTTGTTATTTAAAAAGATAATACCAGAAAACCGTCCATGTCATGACTGCGATACACATGTCACGACCGTGAATCTTTGATTGGAAATCTTCTATTTTTGAAGTAAACATGTCACGATGGTGAATGATTGTTGCGACCATGAATTAAGTTTTACACTGAATTTTTCTTGTAACTTCATCGATCTTCGACAGCTTTGATCCTAAGCCAAATCTTCCAGTTCCAAGCATCTTTTTGCACCGTTTTCACTCTTTTTTCATAGAATTCCACTTTACCTCATTTTACACACAAGATTTTACGTAGTATCTGCATTTGCATAAAAAACAACTACATGCCATGTGAAATCTTTTATATGAAGTATAAAAATGACTAAAATTATAGTAATTATTGTATAAAATTAATGTGATAATAAGTGTAATTATACACTTATCATACCCCCACACTTAACTTTTGCCTTGTCCTCAAGGTTAATTCAACAGAAATGTATAAATTTGGTAAA
>CATIWQ010204543.1:0-16333 GCA_949673415.1 Euphorbia schlechtendalii | reverse complement strand
CTTTCCATTTATATAAATTTCCAAGTAAGAAAAAGAAACGCAATTTATAATGGACTACTATATTCAACACAGTAGGGTTCTGTTTCTGAGCTGCAATTTCCAGTCAATTTCCGGTCAATTTCAGGAATAATGCTCCAAACTGCCATTTCTGCAAATTCCTTATAGAAGCCCACCGGCGGACGGAGATTTCTCTGTATACATATGTAATCAGAGAAAGAACAGGCAGAAAGACGGCTTTCCATTTTCACGCTTTGAAGAAATGGAGAGGGAGAATCAAAGGCCGTATCATCGGGCGGTTGTGCAGATCGACGTTGGAGAGCTTGACGGAGGATTCCATGGGGAAGAAGGTGGAGTTGAAATGAGTTCAATCGATTTTAAGAGTAATGATGATTCTCTAGTTCAATCTACTAATAGGACCAGTGAGCTTACAATTGCTTTTGAAGGCGAGGTCTTTGTCTTCCCCGCTGTTACTCCTCAAAAGGTTTTTCAGTTCATTTTTCTTATATCTGTGTATGCAAGTATGTTTTTGTTCATTGTATTACTCATTTCATGTTTAGGCATTGTTTTTAGCTGGATTGAAAATGATATTTTGTTTGTTCTTATAATTGAATTTGCTATTTTGCTGATATCTGTGTCCTTTTTATGTATGTTTGACTGAGTCCTTGGCCTTCCATTTTTATGCATGCTTCAATAGAATAAATGCTAATTAGGTCACTATAGAGTGACAAATCAGCCCTGTAAAGTCTGAATTCGTACTTCCAACATATATATTGGCATTTTGTTAAGACTGGTATTCCCCTTTCCATTTGCTTATTCTGGTGATGGTCATTTCCTTTTGTAATTGTTTATAGTTTCTCTGTTATTTGGTTTAATTGATTGCATATGACAGGTGCAAGCTGTTCTGTTGCTTCTTGGATGTACTGAAAAACCTGCTACATTACCAAGTTCCGAGTTTTTGCTACAACAGAATGCTGGAGTAAATGATGTACTGCTAGTACTCTGTATTTTAAAAGAAAGATTCTAGATGTATCTGCAAGTGCTTAAGGCTTTCTTATTGTATTCTGCAGAGTGCAGACGATGGTTCACGAGGATCAAAACTTTCACGAAGAATCGCCTCCCTGGTTAGGTTTCGTGAAAAGCGAAAAGAGAGATGCTTCGAGAAAAAAATTCGGTATTCTTGCAGGAAAGAAGTTGCTCAGAGGTAGGGTGCTATATGAATTCATCTGCTATTCAAAATAATTCCATTCTATCTTCGATACTATTCATTGAACATATTTGTTGATAATATTCCCTATAGGGTGCTATACATACCAGTTCCTATTTTACTTTGATGATGCTTCGTCATTCACTTGTATCAATATATGTTCATAGGCACTCTATGTAATGATGCTAAAACAAAAACTTATGAATATGCTTTCAAATTGACAGCTTAGGTGTTAAATTCAAGTCCGACTAAAGGTCATTTAACGAATGTATTTATCGTTGGAAATTTTTTTCATATCTTTCTTTCATTTACTAAATGGCTATAGAATTAGCTATAAGAATGGAGTCTCTTGTGAATTCCTAAAATCACTGGAGTTTAAATGTTCAAGGAAATGAAAAGAGAGTGCAATGGCATAATAGTTGAACACAATGGCAACTTAAGTTTTAAAAGAAAAGAAACATTTTAAATTTAAAGTAGAATTACATTTTTCAGAGGAAATTTAGTTCTTCCAGCATCTAAGGCAATTATAGATGATGAATATGATTTAATAAGTCTTCGTAAAATATGATTTTTTTTTTTTGAACATGCTCTCTTTTTTTTTAAAAAAAACAATCTTTTTGCTAGGATGAACCGTAAGAATGGACAATTCGCATCATTAAAGGATAGCTACATCCCAGATGCTGGTGGCAATCGAGTGCCAAGCAATGACTCTTCCCATTCAGAATCTCTGTGAGTTGGACTTGCTTTCAGCCATTAAAACATAGTTGAAATCTTGGACCGTAGCTCATGTAATTGGTTGATCATGATTTTATCTGATGCATTTCATTGGTTAGTTTACGCACATGTCACCACTGTGGGACTAGTGAGAAGACCACTCCAGCAATGCGTCGGGGACCAGCCGGTCCACGAACACTTTGCAATGCTTGCGGCCTTATGTGGGCCAATAAGGTACGGTTATTCGGATGAATTAGCTTCTTCAAGTTTTATCATTGGTTTTGCAGATATTCAGATAATAGGTGTGTTCGTTTAGTCTAAAAGATCTACTCCTGTGCACACTTGTAAATTTTTTGAAAGAATAAATCTCAACTTATTTGAATTAATTTATAGCAGAAAATTACTCAGTTTTTAATTTTGTTCGATAAGTTGGCTTTGCTAAAGTTTAGTTGTATTTCAGAGATTATAACCTTAAATTATATATCTGATCACCTAGGTTTGTGAATTCCTTTGGACACATGAGAAACTTGTCTATATCTCTGTGTGGTGATCTTAAACAAAAATGTTGCGTCAAATATTGGGGCATTTTAGTTCAGTGACCACTGACCATAAAGAAATTAATTGTCAAGTTAAATGACCGTAAATAATAACTTTCTTTTTTTAGGATATGTTAATGGAATTTGTCCATAACAGAAAATTCTGGGGCTTCATATTTCACTGCCTTGACTTCCATTGCTTGGATGAATAATTGCAATTTTACTTAATGTTTGATTGTTTTGGTAAAGCTTAAAACTTTTCATGCTATTGTATTTTAAAGGGCACTTTGAGGGTTCTTACAAAAGGTGGAAAGCAATCTTCTTTTGATCAAATTGATATGGTATGTACAGTGGCCTTTTGATTCTATTCTAGTATATTGTATTTTGTTCTAGGTTTCTGTGTGGTGGTTTGGTAATGGCATAACATTCATGTTCGAAATGGTTTTTTCCATTGAAATCGTAACATGCATTGCTTACAGCAATAGCTTATAATTGGTGTGACAACTATGCCATTATTTCAGGGAACTCCTGATTTTAAACCTTCAACAATGGAACAAGAAAATCCTTATAACCAGGATGAAGAGGTATACTTACTTTCTACCATTGTCCAAAGATTTGCGTCATAAATCGATAGCTCTTCCTTCTATTTGGACTATGAATTTTTTTTTTTTTTTCAGGGAAGCCCACAAGAAAGTAAGCCAATGCCAATACATGCTGAGAATTCTATGAGGCCAAAGGACCCGGTACATGTTTTTTCCAAATATTACCTTGCAAATATGATAGGCCGTTGTTCAAGAATATAATGAAGAGTGCCAAACTACGACAAATGGTCGATAATATAATTTTTGCGGATGCCAATAACTAAACATCTTTTTTCGTCGTTGTGCTACTTGTTGAGAGTATTTTTACTATGATGCGTCAAGATTAACGTTTTCATAAGATTTGTATCTTTCTTATGAAGATTTGGTTCAGTGCCCCTCTTACTAACCATTCAATTTGTCATCTAGAAGGTTTCAAATGGGCATAATTTTTGGCTCTGTGACTTTGTGACTTAGTTATCCTACGCTCTGTATTGAGTGGGCGCTCGAATTTTCTGATAAGACCCAATCTTCTCAGTTGTAATGTCACAACGACCAAATAAAATGATAATAGACCCATCTGGTTGGCTGAATAGAAGAAACAGAATGGAATAGAATAGTTATTTCTATTCTATTCTGCGCTATTTCTTTCTGTTCCGTGAACCACAACGGCACATTATAGTAATTCATGGGTTTAATGCAAATAGTTCAAGAGCCAAAAAAAACTTAGCATGTTACACATCTTTTCACCATGTAAAATTTGCTTTTTTGTTCAGGAATTGCTGGGAACTGACGGAACAGTCACTGATCCTTTATCAGTGCAAGTGGATAATTCTTCAATCAACCTTGACGAGGTAAAATAAACTTCAACGAATACTTTGCAAATCTTACGTGTTAATTATGACCATCGTGCCTCTTTTCCTACCGCATCCCCAAGATTGATGCATGGATTATATTTATGTTGTGCAATCAAAATACGTAACCAACAAAGTACGTTTCTGTTAAAATTGGGTTGTGTGATAAGTTTGTACGCGCAATTTTTCAGGAATTTCAGGAAACTTTGGATGAGCTTGGCAATGTGACGAGTTCAGAATTTGAGATTCCGGGTTTCGATGATTAGGTAGTACCGTAGTGGCCTTATAGTGACTTGACATCCAAGCATACATAATATAGGAGATTAACTGCATATTATCTGGAGTTAGGTTACAGTGCTGTATATGTAAGTTCATGTACAAACTTTCAGGTTCACTTTAATGATTATAGGGGACTCAAGATCATTCATGAAGATGTGGCTCATACTAACTAATGTTTAGATTAAGATATGTTTATAAACCACAGATTCCCGAACGGATTATTGTTAAAAGATGGAATGCTCTGAAGTCTCTGTGAACAGCTCACCCCTGGCTACATAAATTTCTCTTTTATGGGTGTGACGTTGCCTTTTTTATCTTTGTTTTTTCTGCTATTCATGTAGGTTAGATTTTACTTTAATCAAATTTTTATTGCATAAGAATTTATATTAGTCTGCATTTCAGTACAAAACCGCTGTCCAGTTTTCCAGTGAGGAAATTAACTCGTTTGATTCTATGGAACTCGATACCATTGATCGGATGAGGATTCCACACTGCTTATTGAAAAGCAATTATAAGATTTGTGAGTTCTTATTGTGAAAATGAGAATTCCATAAATATTTCAAAATGTTTGTCGCATTAAGATCAATTTGCTGGTCAATACTGTATAAATCAAAAAATTTCTCCTTCAAAAGATGTATATATTAGCCACAAAACAAGAGAAAAAAAATGAAATGTTGCAACCCATTTTTTGTTAGCATGAACTGCCATTTATTGAGAACCGAGAAAGGGCAACAGGAACGTATAGCATAACAGTTAATGGTTTGGGTATACTTTCAATGCAAATTTTTTTACCTAAAGTCAATGATCAACCTTCTAAATGTGAACTTGATAGTGAAAATACATTAACGTTAAGAAAATTACATAAAGCGGCTGGTATAAAAAATGCTATTAGAACTCTAATAATAAAAAAGAATAACAATAACCACTTTCATCCCAGCCACCTGGGAACCACAATTCAGAGATGAACATCCAAAAATACAATTTCCAGCAAAACATTGTGAGCCTATATCGCTTTCAACGCGAAAAAAGGTAAACTATAGGCTCTCGGTCATTCTTCTCAAATCTTTGTAAAAAAATGCATTCATAAATCCTAAACCATATCAAAACTAGAGGCAAGTAAGGGTAATGGCTTGACATGTCGATAGATGATTTCAACAATGCAATCAAACGATGAATTTAGGAACTGCCTTACAATCTTAATCGACGGTTGGGTAAAGACCGGGCATATAACGTCCACTTCCATTGGAATCTGCATTAGAGTAACCGTGAGACTGTAGCTCCCCCGAGTGAGATGACTTGCGGGACTTGAAACGATTCGGAGAAGCCGAAAAGTCGCCGGAGCTGGTGGAATACATTGACGATGTTGGTAGTCCATGGATTTTCGGTAATCCCGTTGTATCGGCACCCGTACCATACCCCCTTTCAACTGATTCGGCTTCTAGAGGTAATTCGTCCAATGTCTATCAAGGAAAAAGTGAATAAATTAATATATACTTAAATTCTAGTATACGGTCAAAATTCTAGTATTAGAGCAAGTCCAACCATTTATCCAATTTTTCATTTCCCAAACCCCATTTTGGAGGATCTGCATTACATTTTCTCCAATCATCTTCCCCATTTTCCATCACCAAATCAAATTCATTTTAAAATAATAATATTTTATTATTAAACTAACAAAAAGAATAACAAAATAAAAATTAAAAACAATAAAAAAGCAAAAAGTAATACTATTTTATTCAATTCCCCAAAAAGTAATATTATTTTATTCAATTCCCCAAAATGGGGTATTAGATCATTCCCTGTATTTGGGGAACCCCATTTTGGGGATATCCCATATCCGGAATGGTTTGACTTACCATTCCCCATATTCGTTTCCATTTTGGAGAATTCTCCAAAATGAGGAACATTGAACTTGTCCTTAGGATGATTAGTTTGAATTTCATTTGTCTAAACTAATGAAAGAAACAGAAGAAGCATCGCAAACCCACCCTAAAAGCCTGTTGAAGCGCTCTAAGTGTTTCTCGAGTCTGCTTTCTTTTTGAAGCAACTTCCTCGGGTTCTTGCAACATCTCCTCGAATAGGTTTTCTCTGTATTCAACGAGAATCGGCACAAATGCACACGCAGTACGAAATTGCAAAAATAGAATATCTTGATAGACAGAGTCAAAGAAATTGAAAAAAATACCTCCCGAGTTACCTGTAAAGCTTTTTAATGAAGACGTTGTGCAATTCACGTTTTGTGTGATTTACCTAAAATATTTATTCAAGAAAAACAAACCAGTTAGAATCTATTTAAACTTTCAGAACCAAAATATGCACAATAGTATAGAGAAGCACCAAAATTTTTACATTTGAAACAATGCCACATCAACCCAGAGAAACAATTCAGAAAGTGGAACATATAATGACTTGCACATGGGAAGCACAACAAGAAATCAAATGAGAAATTGATCAAATAATTGGTCAGTAAAATCAATTATTACCAGAAAGTGCATAATTGCTTTCGGTACAGCATCCTCGATATTCTTCCGAACAATGTCATAATAAGATCTCAAAAGTGATTTAGTGACTGCTATTTCTATACCCTCCTGTTCTGAATGACTTTCTGCTGGCCTCAAAACAGTTGGAGGCTTAGAGAAGGAAAAACAAAAAAGTGTCAAACACAATCACAGGAAAATAAAGAAGAATTAAATAGCATTGTCTTCTTCTTCAAAAAAAAAAAAAAAAATATAGCATTGTCAGACATATATTCTAAATAAAAGAACTTATATGAATACCTCTCGTAAATGAATCATAGAATAGCTGTGTTCCAAAGCTTCTATGCTTTGAACAGGCTCACTATGGAATTTAGCAATTGAGCTCTCTTTAGGAGTAGCGCGGGAATTTTCACTCCCTCCAAAAATTGATGGAAGGCCCCAACCTGAGCCACTCGTGCTTCCTGAGAATGACAAACAAAAACCAGCTCAATGTGTCGGCCAATATTATTCCTAAAATAGCTAAAAAACTAATTGGTTTAGTCCCAAAGAGAGGACAAGTAAGCAGCAAGGGAAGAAATGAGTTAGTCATAATAGCCTTTGCATAGTCAATGACAAAATTTAAAAAATTACCAGGGGGTGTAGGCTTTTCAACTTCTGTTACAGGACGAACTCCCTAAAATATACATACCGATGAAAATTTTAGGAAAAGTAAAACAAAAAACCATAAGTAAATCAGCTGCAGAAACACCTTATTCTAGTAAGAAAGAAGTAATTTCACTTTCATACCTGATCAGTCATCACTCCATTCACTTGTCTGGCAAGAATAGCCCGAGATTTAACACCCCTCTCTGATGTTGGTGCTTTATCAGGCTCCACGCCATCCTATTTAACAGGAGAGAAATACAGAACTGTCATATCCAAAATATAAGAAATCACAATCAGAATTAGCAAATTAAGTAGACAAAGTAATTGTAGACCACTCGCGCAGCAAAACAAATACCTTTGGTCTCACAGGTAGAGAAACGGTCCTGGAAGACTTGGTCTGAAATATTGCATTTTCGACAGCCTTACTCCCACCAATAAAATTTGGGTGTGAGGTATTGATGTAGTCCATCTGCAATGATACCAGAAAAGTTTGATTATAGGGAACAACACAAAACCAACAGAGACAAAAGGAGAAAAATAACTTTTTTTGCCAGACTCATTTCAGTGATTAGCATGAGAAAACCAGGTCAACAGAAAAAAAGCAAAAATTAAAGAAAACATAAACAGAAGGAAAGCTTCTTTTCCCAAAGGGTTGTGTTACAAAGCTATACAGCCAAGGCCAAAACACTAATCTTTCCTAGGATCCTCCAGTCTCCTTCACACCACCTATTTATAATTGTTACTCCTCACATACTCTTCTAACTAACGTTATCGATCCCTTTAAAACATGTGGTTCTTTCTAGAATTCTTCATCCTTGTCATGGGCCACAGGCAACAAGTCCACCAACAACACTTCTTCCTCAGCAGGTTATTACACACTCCACAATATCCACGCAGAAAAGAATACATAGTAAAAGGACTAAAAACATCCTGAAGCACATCTACACATGAATATATCAAACTCTTTCTAATAACTACCATGTAAATATTCTTTTCATGGCCATTTTGCTTTAAATGCATCCTACCTTGTGGTCACAATGAAGGTGGTTGTAGTCTACAATTAATATGAAACATAACACACAGAATTGGACAATCTTGGTTTGCTGTTCCAAAGTCTTGTTAATGTTTTCACAAGCATTATAATAACCCCTTGTTTGCTAAAATGATAACATTAGACTTTTTAATATGCAACAATGCAGCCAAAAAGATGTCGGAATGAGCATAATCAAAGACAAATATAACGCTCAGATTGATATACATTGATACACACAAGTCAGTGCGAAAAGCCACACCCTGTCATAATGAGTCCATGACAAATAAGTTTAGTTATTACTAGTAAGTATAAGTTCAAAGACACTAGGGATCTAAATCATGCTCAATAAGCATTGTGGTAAAATTGTAATCCAGAAATAAAATTAAAATTTTAACATTGAGTATAATACTTATAATGGTTTTCTATGATTAAAGAACAAATAATTAGGATCATATAAGATTATAAGTAATCAAGCCAAGATCAGAAACATATCATCAATAATTACAGAAGACAATGCCATATGATATTAAAATTTAGCACCATGCTTAGAACATCACCTCCATTTCAATAATGTGGCCAATCATTGTCTCTGATGGTTCAAGACCATCCCGCAAAAAGTTCCCAATAACTTCATCCATTCGTTTTCTCAGGATGGGAAATCTCTTTAGTTCGTTTACTAGGCAGCGGTGACTAATCTGGACAAAGAGGAAAATGTTATTTGGGGATGCAGGTATGAAATGGAATTGCCAATGAAACACATGTGTAGATGTACCTTCATAAGTTCATCGTAAATGAACCTAGCACACTGCAGGCTTGGATCCAATAAACGTGCTATTTGCCTTCGAACAAGAACTTCAAATGGCACCTACAAATATGAAATTCAAGGAAAAACAATACACCAATAAAAAGACTAGTACACAACAGAAAGTGACAATATAAATGTATTCCACTATAAACAAAAATAACAGATAACATTCTCCTTAGTTGGAGAAGAAAAGGAGAGGAACACACTTCTGGTACAAACAGCGCAGATCTAGGACCAGTTGCATTTTGAATAGCAGTTCGAATGTCTTCATCAGTCAAGTCCTCGCATGGATCAACCTCCTGCATTGCATATGAAACTGTGCATGAGGATGCAAAATGTTACATAATACATATCCTATCACAAGCAATATCCATGCTATAATTCATCCAAAGGGGCCTCTACTCTCAACCAAGTTGCTCATGCAGGATGCAGCTAAAATTTGACACATAGGCAGGTCAGAGTTACTCAGGTAGGCCATATAAGTAAAAAATTGTCCAAAATTAAATAACAAATAATTGAAAAAGAGAAAGGTAATGCTCACAAGCTCAATTTCAATTCTAATCTATCAGCTCGTCTATCGCAACTTCTACTTCACAGAATGCCACTAATATAGAGTTAGATCTTGGCAATAGACAAATCAAATGATACTCTCACTTTGTTATATTACTTCAATAATATTAAATAGTAAATAAGAACAGAATACATACATACATACGTACGTACGTATACGCATTAATCTAAGGCTATACTCACCTCTAAACTCTTCACAAATATATTCTGAAATATATAGTGGATATATATATATACACACACATATATACGCATTAATCTAAGGCTATACTCACCTCTAAACTCTTCACAAATATATTCTGAAATATATAGTGGATACGTGCTCCTCCAGAAAGCTCAGATGTTGACATTTCTTCATTTTTTCCCTCCACCATTGAAGAAAATGCTGTTGAAGAGAAATTTACACAAACTTAATTAGCTTTACATCAAGATGGTTCAATATATTTGTCCAAGACATAATCCACAACTTGGACTAAGCAGAGGAGAGTTAAGAGATTTACCCTCAGAATATTTTGAAAGAATGTTTAAAAGAAGAGCACCCTGGCCAGCCTATTATGCAGAGAAGTTTTTAACAAGTAATTAGCAGAAGCACAAAGATAATATCCACAAGAGGAACAAAATGACCCATGAAGTTATTCAAGAATTTGAAACTGAGCCGGATTCCAGACAACAGTGTGGCCTTAAGAACTTCTGTTATCTAGTCAAAATTATCAGATAGCCTTTTTCCCCATGCCTAGAAAATTCTAATTAAGTTGAGATATCATTGTAGTAAAAGAGTTTTATCCATGTTTAATATCCTTAATCAACACTGTTATTCTTGAAAGAGGTTTGGAGTAGGATTAACAATGAATGGAACTCATCTCAACTATATACATACATACTCTCATATATATTAATGGTATACATAATCAACAGAAAGAGACACATACCTTTGATTCTGTTATTTCTCCAAAGCTAGCATGTTCCTTTGCAGCAGCAACTAGTCGAGAACTAATGTGTGACTTCAGCCCTGGTAGAATGGCTTTGATATGTTGCACCAGAACCTGTACAGAAGCACAAGTGAAAAGGGATAAGTAGGTCAGGTCGGTAATCATAAGATTTAACGACTGTGCAACCAAAGAACAGCCAATCACATTCACATCTCAGACAGTCATGTCAAATCAAGGAGTCACCAATAAAGCAAATGAATATCCTTATAGTAGACAGGCAGTGGGAACGAACAATTGCAGAGTTGATAAAGAATAATATAATATACTTATTATAAAATGATTATGCTCTTTAAAGTAATCTGGTATCAAAAGCGTTGTACCTGGTTTAACTTCTTCGCTAACTGGGGAATACCACAACGATCAGGTAGACCATTATATACCTGCAAACAAATATCAAACAAATTAGATGAAACACTCTCCAATAATAAATAAATAAATATAATTGGAATAGCCATATAAGATAGGAAAGTCATACTGGACGGCTTCGGAAGAATTTCTCCTCCGCTGCTAGTGCTTCCTTGATACTTCGATTAAGCATAATGTCCTGCATTAAGTCACATAGGGGGTTAAGAAATACAATTAAACTTATAAAGACAAAAATAGATCCATGAAAATCGCAAAGGAAAACATGGAGCATGACAGCATATATTCTCAAGACTAGCTGCAGCACACAAAACTAGCAAACAACAAATCAAAGAACGTAAAAGTTACAATGAACTGAGAATGAATATAAACAACACAGGTATAAAACATGGACGATGTACTAAAGAACAGATAAAAAATGTAAATTAACATCCATCCTGCCAAATATTCAATTAGATATAATTAGGAGGCTGTTGAAATAAAAAAAAAACTCAATGTCAAACTAAATAATTAAAACACGTGAAAAAAGATACAGCATTTCTCCTATATATTTATGTCCTTACCTCTTGACTACGGTTCACAACACCAACATAACCAAGTCGCAGCGGTATCACTTTTCCAAGTAAAAGATTACGAGCATCAGTACCTCTATCCATAATATCCAACTGAAATAAAAGAGAAAAAATTTCAGACCACCCAAGAAATGTTCGAAAAGCATGGAAATAACATACTGCTTAAAATGAGTAATCATGTGTAGAATTACCTTTGTAACTACTCCAATAGTTCTGTAACCTATGCAATAAAAAAGAGCATGTGAGCTAAGAGAAAATGAACATAAAATAAACACAAAAGAACATAAATAAACTCTCAGAATGGGGTTTTAAAATCAAATTACCATCTGGATCAGCATTTCCTGCAATCTGAAGAGCATCTGAGTTAGCTAAATCGGAATTCGCTGCTGTGACAGCTAGAATTAGGCAGCTTGGTTGCTTGATATATAACATAATCATAGTTCTAATTCGTGCCTCAATATCAGATGGTTGATCACCAACAGGAACTTTTGTTATACCAGGTAGATCAACAAGAGTGATATCAAGAACATTTGGTGAAAAAATCTTTAAACGAATCTGTTTGTCAGAGACACCTTTGTTTTGCCCAGCTTCCTTAGCTGTCTCAGCCTGGAGTAAATTTACAATAGCCAAAAATACAAAATAGTTGAGTACGACCTACTGAGTGCAGCTATTAAAGAGTTGATCTAGTGCTTGCTAAACATCATGGAACTATATTCTTGTTTCTATGTAAGCGTATCGATGTCATTCATATTCACGAAAGTCTATACCCAAGAGTTTGGTAGCTTCAAATTTTATTCTAGCAAAGAGGAAAGATTTGATATTGAAGTTAGTTTTAATATAATTTTTTTATGGAACATTTTCAAGTCAATAATCAACCATATAACTATTGGGCTGTTAGGCATATGTAGTATCCCAAGCCACTGTAGCTAGAAATCACCAAATAGGACTACATCTCAAGCATCATAAAAAAGTGTAGTGTGTTCATTCTTTGAACTGCCAGGCAACTCCATAGTTCATAAACCAAAAGATGTACTCCAAATGCCTCGCATCAATTGAAGCATATCAAACTTCGCAATTAATTCAATCAAATATATCCCTCAGTTGTACCCAAAATATCTCTTAAATGAAATTATTAGTTCAAGAATAGTAAACATCAGCACCCCAATTGAAGAGCGAGAGGAACAATCAAATATTTTGTTTGAAATTGACATACTCTGGAAAAATAAAATCCTACAGAAAATTTAGCCAACCACATTAACTCGTATTAGTATCCAGTCAAATAAAAAAGATGCACCTTCCCAACCAAAAATGGGACAAATATAGAATTAGATTCAGTGTATCAAAGTTTCTGCCTATATTCAGCACAATAATCAAACTTCTTAGATGTTTTCCAGACTACTCATTGCCTTACTTCCACAGCTCAATTACAAGCAATCAAAACAACTCGCCTGAAAATTAAGTTCCAATGTAACAATAATGCGAGCTAAAATTCTGTAATATCTAATCTTAAAACAACAAATGTTCAAACTGTTATAGGAACTACATATAATATGAAAAATGTACCTGAATTTCTCTCCTGATCTCGGCGAAATCAAAAAACCGTTTCCCTGGAAGATGCAAGAACTCCCCCCACTCCTCCTCAGTACCATCAGCCTTCCTCTTAATCTGCAGAAGCTGCAATACCAGAGGCCGCCGCGTGCAAATATCATTTCCTCGGGGCAAGAAATCCCTCCCAACAAGAGCTTCAAGCACACTCGATTTCCCGCTGCTCTGGCTGCCGACGACCGCCACCTGAGGCAGCTCGATCGTGGACTGGTTTCCGACATGAGCGAATATATCCTGCAATTTATTCACTATCGGAATCACTGAAGAACCAAGCGGCGCAACCTGTGGCTGCTGCGACGCCGGTGACGGCGATGCTTGTTCCTCTTCCATATAAGGATCCAGAACGAAGCCCTAGGGTTTCTGAAACTTGTTAGAGATAGAAAGAAAAAGTACAAGCCTGAGATTATAGAGAGAGAAAGCTCGGATTCACAGAGGGATCCGAATGGCGATTTGAAATATTTCACAGTATAAAGTCAGGGACTACAATGAACCGTTGGTGTTAACTGGTTTACACTGCGCACCGTTTAGATTTTTCATTTTTTAATTAAAATTAATAGTGTTTTTTTTCTGTTTATACATCTTTTGAAAAATCCTTGCCCCGCAAGGCAAAAGGAAAGTTAAATGATAACTAAAAATTTTGGCATGGAGGGCAATGTGGTTAATAATGAAAAAATAAATAATTTGCAATATTCTTTTTCTAGGTGTGAAAAGGAATTTAAAATGGAAATGAGAGAAGATTGCATTTTGAGACCTAAAGAAAATGTATAACTTAGAATGGAATTGTGAAAACCATTTCCTATATATTGATCATACATTATTAGTTGTTTTAGATTAGTTTCATCCAATAATAACATCGGTCCATGACTTATGTATGCATCTTGTCGTGTCATGTACTCGTAAACAAGCTATCAAGTGAAGAATTTTAGCACACGCTGTTCATGTGGTGAAAGTGATAACGGACTCATCACTTCCTATTATTAAACAAAAAGAAATTAATGGAGTTTAAGTTTGGTATTTGTGCCAAAATTTGATCTAAAATGAGAATAAAGTAGAATAAAATTGGATCACACGCTTTCTAAAGTTTAATAAAGTAATGCTTTCTCTTTTCACACACCCAAGTTTATGTTGGCAATTACATGGCTTCATCATTCATGTATAAACCTTCATAAATGGCCTAATGCATCTTAAACCCCTCAATTCGTCCCTAAACTTCATATTCTCCCTGAACTTTGAATTGTTCTCAATGCCCCCTGAACTTGTCTAAACGTTCTCAATTTCCCCCTGAACTTATCTAAACGTTCTCAATGCCCCCCTGAACTTGTCTAAACGTTCTTAATTTCCCTCTAAACTTTGAAATGTTCTCAATGCCCCCTAAACTTGTCTAAACGTTCTCCAACACCCTCTCAATCCAACGTTGCAAGTTGCATTAGTGGACCAACAAACATGAGTACGTTAATAAAAAAAATTAAAAAAGAAATAGATATCCCAATGTTAATATTCTAACATTACAAAAGTCCAAATCCCTACATCGTTTTTCAGTTAGAGGGGGTGATGGAATGTGGTTCAGACAAGTTCAGGGGGAATTTGAGAACGTTTAGACAAGTTCAGGGGGAGAATTAACAACATTTCAAAGTTCAGGGGGAAATTGAGAACTTTTAGACAAGTTCAGGGGGCATTGAGAACGTTTAGACAAGTTCAGGGGGGCATTGAGAACACTTCAAAGTTCAGGGGGGAATATGAAGCTTAGGGATAAGTTGAGGGGGTTCAAGATGCATTAGGCCTTTATTTAATAATGCATGATGGTGTGTTGGAAAGGGAAAAGTTTTGGGTTTACAAATACAAATACAAACACACCGACACTCCACCAATTTATGTTTCCTTCTCATACCTCCCCTCTCCTTTGATTTTTTCATTTTCTTACTAATTTACAATTTTCTATTCATGCTTCTCTTTTTTTCTTTTTCTTTCTTTTTTACCCTACTTTTTTTAAAAAATTGGCATGGTTTTCTTTATTTAAACATTACATCTCATTTAAAGGGAAAATTTGTTGTAAGTCGAATTTTGACAAAATTATCATACCTAGTGAAAAAATAGAATATCCAAAATAGAAATTAAGTGAATATTATTCAACTCAACTCAAATTTAAAGTTACAATTTAATAATTATTTATGTTACTAATTAGAAAAGTCACTAAACAAACTCACCGATTCAAATTATATCAAATGAAATTCTAATACAATTTCTAACACAATTTTCATCATAACCAGAAGTTAATTTCCAAGATGGTGTTCTACCCTATGGTGGATGTCAGCGGTTCTCGATGTTAACTTCTTAAAAATTATTTTTTTTTATTTTCACCACGAGGTGATCTTTGATGGCTCTCAACTATGTGTAGCACCTTTAAGTCATGTTCACATCCAGACTAATCATCGATCACCAATTTGTAGGTACCTTGAAGGGCATGATAATTAACCTCAAGATTTAAAGTTACTTCATACACATGCTCGTGGTTCAATCTAGATGGATGCTCAAAAGTTATTAAATTCTTGAAAGTTGTGATAATATGTTGCACTTGTATTTTTTAGGCTTAATTCATCTACACCCCCCTGAACTTGTTCAAAAAGGGCCGTTGCCACCCTGAATTTTGAAATGTGATAGATAGCCCCTTTGTGAGCGGGCGACACGGAGCGATTGGGCCGAGAGCGCGTGGTTTCATAGGCGCGGTCCACCGGGGTGTTTGAAAAAAGAAGAAAAAAGCACCGGGTCTGGGACCCGGGAAAAAGGTTTGAAAGAGAAAAAGGCGAAAACGTTTAAGATCGGTTCGAACCTGAATCAGTCGTCTCTTAGTGTGGAGTCGCCACCTGGATTAGCTCTTTCCAGGAATTAGAGTCCTATGAGGCTTAACGTCCGGGGGACAGCCCACCAAGACACAGAAATTCGGGTCCGGGATAAGTTGCTTATTTCTTAAGTGATCACAATATATTACATCTACAGAAAACCGTTTTCTTTTAATTATGCATATTCGCACTTAGGTTGTTTTTGGAGTTTATATGCATGATTCACGTATTGCGAAGTAATAAATCATTCACAAAGCGGAGAAATAAATCAT
>CATIWQ010204542.1:0-14903 GCA_949673415.1 Euphorbia schlechtendalii | reverse complement strand
ATATTTAAATGTATAAATAAAAATAAACATATAATGCAAAAGAACGAGGTGCATTCCCGAAAATCAAGCGGATTTGTCAATGTGGGTTCACCACAAAAGTGTAAGCCTCTGAGTTCCTAGAGCTGCTGTTTCCTGTGTTTTATATTTTCTTTTTTTCTCAATTCTGACCTAGGATTTAATTTAATTATTTAATTATATTATTTATTTGTTTATCCATTTTATTTAATTATTTATTTAATTGTGAAAATTCTCAAATGTACATGTTAGGTTACCCCCATGAAGGGGATTAGAATTATTCCCGGATAACAGACCTAACATTTTGCCATGCGATCATTTTAATTAAATAAAAATGAGCATATGTAAATAAAATGAATTGTTCTATTCCAAAATAAGAATTTTTAACCGTCGATATTTTAATTAGGCCACGGGCCTCCTCAAAATTAAATCGAGCATACATGTAAATATTCGTGTTGTGATATATCTCATGTGCTAACCTTTATGGATGCAGGTAGATTAGGTTAGATGCATGCTTAGGATTTTATTTTTCTTCGAGTATTGCAAATAGTTTTTAAGAAAATGTAATTAATAGATTAGGCAAGTGGTTACATCCCCCGAGGTTTTGTAATTTTTATTTTATTTTTCCCTATTTACTTACTACACTATGCATGTATTTATTGCTTTCTGCATGAGGGATAAATCATATCACAAACACGAAAGTGACATAAGTTCGAATATGCATAACTAGGAAACGTAGTTTTCCTTAGATGTAATTTAATGTGATCCAATAATAAGTAAGCAATTTATCCCGAACCCAAATCTCTGTGTCTTGGTGAGCTATCCCCCAAATGATAAGTCTCACAGGACTTTAATTCTTAGAAGGGCTAATCTAGGTGGCGACTCTACACTAAGAGACGGTGGATTCGGGTTTTGACCAATCTAAAATGTTTTCGCTTTCTCTATTAAAACTTTCAGGTCCCTGACCTGATATTTTTTTTTCACAAAAAAACCCCGGTGGACCGCGCCTCTCATCCAGTGCGCTCTCGGCCCATCGCTCTCCGTGTCATCTTCTCACAACACTCATAAACCTTTGATTAGAGTATAAGATTGATTAAACATGTTTCTAGTCGATATTGATACATTATAGCGAGTGGTGTTCTTCGTGAACAAGTCTAATTTCAGTATAGCTACGGCTATTACATGAGCTAACACTTAATCCGAGTTCAATAAATTAGATGGTACTTAATCTGATTGAAGGAGTGTGTTGTATTTGTTACTATTGTAGAACAAGATCAAGTCACAAGCACGTGACATTCTGAGTATCAAGGGATCATACACCTTTGCTAGAAAGCCCATTCGATCATCTAGAATTATTAGGTTCTATATCAGTCTGGAACATTGATCTTAAAGGTTCTTGGATGGGAAGCCAAGTGTAGGTTAACCTCTAGATGCTCTATACTTCGGGATCCTATGAGGTACACACTTTGGGTCTTTACTGAACTAAGTAAAGAATCTATAGACTATATCTATAACTAGAATATTAAAGATGTCAAAATTGTTAGATAAATTATTAATTGGTTAGACCAGATTAATAATTAAAAGGATTAAAGAGAATTTGGGAAAAACTGCCTGAAGTGTAGCAATGGATTTTTCTCGTTGCGAGTGAGTCCCACGAACACTAGTTCGCAGGTTTTGCTTGCAAGCCACAAGCGTGCACTAGCACTAGGCTAGTGCATGCTAGCAGGTAGTAGGCCCTCAAGCCCGATTTGCAATGGGCTTGCCTTACAAGCCAGCGCATAACCCACATAAGTAGGCTATGCGTGCGGGTCAGCCCGCTCCTAGCGCCGACCCGCGTGTGGTATGGGAGAAATCCCATCCCACATTGGTTTTTGAGGGGAGTTTTGAACTCCCTTCCCACTATAAATAGTGGCATCCCTTCTCCTTTTACCAGCACTTCAGCTTGGCCTTCCTTTTGAGTTCGACATGTTTTCTTTGCTACATTTCTGTGAGATCCTCCATAAGTTTCTCCAAAGTTGCATAAATTCTTTTGAAGGCATATTCAAATTTGCAGAGAGCCTTCTTAGTAATATTTTCGGGTTGGTCTTTGAGCAGTTTAGCTGTTGCTGTCTACCAACGTGTTCTTCCTCAACGAAGGTTTTGGTCGGTGAAGATCTATGTGAATCAATCATAGAGGCTATCCTAGATCGGAAGCTAGTGCTAACGGAGTTTTGCCCAATTTCTCTAAGGGAACACCGCACCATAGGAAGGCACACATCAATGGGTAATGCTCTTTACTTAGAAGCTAGGTTTCTTTTAATATCTTTTATAAACCTATATGCATCTATGGAATGTTTAAACTTAGATTATATCAATCATGGCATGCTTAGGAGATCCTTTAGGACTAATTTTAAGTTTTGAAATTCTGCCTTGCAAGTTTGCATGTTCAATTACTATCTTAATTAACAAGCAGTGGTTTCAGAGCCTACCTTATCCTATGAATGATTGATTATAATATGTTGAAATTGATATTTTTTTAAAATTGATTTTAGTATGGTATGCATGACTTAAGTTTCAAATCCTGTTATAGAAATTGATGTGATAACTAGATTAAGGTTTTGCTCAAACTTAGTCTAGGTGATTATCATATAAATTAGCAATGTTTTACCACACATGTAAATGCTTTAAGTTGAGGGTCGTCTCGCACTTCACTCAATTAAAAGAACGAAATCTTTAAATCATAATTATCTGTGATACAATGAATCGAAGTGCCCATGGTAATTTTGGCAAGGATTGGACTTAGCTGTTCATTCATTTTAAGGGGGCCTCTCCTACCTTGAAATCTCCATCGGTATTAGGTTCAAGTGTACCTAAGGGACTTTACGACTTAGTTGATTTCTAGTGTGGGAATCAAATTCTGCATATGGTTTTACAAACATGGTTTAAATTGTTAAATTAAAACTCATAGACATAGGTGCAAGAACTTAAACATGAACCCTGTTTATTTTGCATTATATGTGGAGTCTTGGCATAATAGAATGATTATGATGTACTTGTCTTGAGCATGTTCCCTTAGATTATTCCCAATAGCCTGGAATTATTATTATTATAATCTTATCCATTGTATAGGACCTAGACTAGGGCAAGACCAGCTACACCAATAAAATCCCTACAACAATATTAAGGTGGTAAATTATCTTCCCATCATAAGTGATGATACAATCTTATTAAACATATGTAAGAACATGTACAACATGCTTTCTTTTAACATGTGTTTGGTCATGAGACTAGATGGGGTTAATGCCTAAACCAAACTAGGTTAGTTGTCCATGTCAGTGGAGCTAATGCTAGATTATAGATATATTTGAGGAGTCGTACAATCAAGTACACACATCTCAAGAAAGAGAACTCAAATAAATTATCAATTGCATGAGATGCAAATGGACGTGTTCCAACCATAGTTGTCTTGTTATGGCTTGACCTGCCATAGTGGGGGGTCATGATGAGTGACTATGAATGCTACCTACTAAGGAAAATTGGTTGGACCATATTTCCTGAATTTAAATAAAAGGGGCTATTTGAATGTCGAGAAAATAGTAAGAATTATGTGTTTAATTAAAGACCTTATATTAAATGCATGTACATATACTAATGTCTAAACAATTTCTATCTTATATCTAGGTTCAATATGATCATTAACGAAAATACTCGCATTAATATCGATCCTCTTGTTGACATAAAATATGATGTTTACAACTTCAATGAGTGGTTTGAGACCGTCAGAGGAGTTCTTCAAAACTACTACCTGGATTACGTTCTGACTAATCCAAGTCCCAAACACCCTGACAAGAATGCTTATGCATGTGAGATGAATGATTATGAGGAGCATAAGGGAAACTGTGAGTTTGTTGCAAAGCTCATGTTAGACAACATGCTCTAAAAGTACATGCATTTGTACAAAGGGTTGGATTTCGCAACCATGTTTCATCATATCAAGTCGGTGGAAAGTTTAGAATATAAACTATTCCACAATAAGTTTGAGGGAGACAACTCAGTAGTAGAGTTAGTCATATACATATATGACAACTACGAGAAACTTAGAGAGTTGGGAGTTGAGTACAATGAGCAGTCTTTGAGGGAAATGGTATTGAGGGGTTTATCGAATAATTATGATTCCTTTAAGAAGATGCTTAAGGAGTGTTCTCCCAACTGTACCTTAACCCAACTCATAGACTTGCTCGAGATTTAGGAGATTGAGTTTAGAAATAAACTCAAGGACCAAGTAAATGTTGAGGACCTTAAGTTGAAGAAACTTAAAGGTTTAAAAGTCAAGAGAAAGCTCATGAAGAAGGAATAGTTGAAGTGGGAAAATGTTTCTCTTGAAACAAGCTCATTGGATAATGATGAAGGTTGTGGCTCGAATTTCTAGAGGTATATTCACACTAGAGAGTTTCTCTACAGTGTCTTATGAGTCTACATGGGATTGGATACTGGTTGTGGTACTCATATCTATACTTCTATGTAGGGGTTGTAGTACAGTAGGATACTTGGAAAGAGGGAAATGGACCTAAGAGTTGGAAATGGAGCACGGGTTGTTGCAACAACTATAGGGGCATATAAGCTTCGTTTGCATAGTGACCTAGTTTAAGTTTTGAACAATTGCTATTATATTCCTGCTGTCACTAAGAATATTATTTTTGTTGCGCGTTTAGCAATAAATGGATTTGAAATTTTATTTTTTAATAATAATTGTCAAATTCGACACGATAATGTTCTTTATGCTTGTGGAATATATGTTGATAGAATTTATATACTAAAACTGAAATTCTAAATGTGAATATTGTTAAGAAATCAAAGTTAGATAATGAGAAATCATCATAGTTATGGCATTACCGTCTAGGCCATATAATTGAGCTTTACTTAACTAAGCTACACAAATGTGTGACTTGGGCCCAATAGAATGGGAATCTTGCGGGGTGTGCGAACCTTTTTTAAAAGGAAAGATGACAAAGAAACCTTTCGAAGGAAATGGTCATCAAGCCACTACTACTTTGGAAATAATACATTCCGATGTATGTGGTCCAATGAGTGTTAAGACACATGAGGATTTCATCTACTTCATAACTTTTATCGAAGATTACTCACGAATATGGTTATCTGTACCTAATGAGGTAAACGTATGAAAGTTTTGAGAAATTCAAAGAGTTCAGAATCGAAGATGAGAAACAGCTTGGGAAGAGTATCAAGACCTTTCAATCTAATCGAGGCAGTGAATACTTAAGATAAGAGTTTCAGGATTATCTAAGGGATAATGGTAATTTATCCTAGTGGAAACCTCCTTATACACCCCAACACAATGGAGTATCAAAAAGGAGAAATCGAACGCTACTCAATATGTTTCGGTCCATGATGAGCCAAGAAGAACTTAGTAGATCCTTTTGGTTTATGTACTTGAGAGCGCAATTTATATTCTAAATAGATAGCCCATGAAATCAGTTGATCAAACACCATACGAATTGTTGTATGGTAAGAAACCAGCTCTTTCTCACGTAAGAGTTAGGGGATGTCCTACGTATGTAAAGAGCATAAGTTCAGATAAGTTGGGTGCAAAGTCTGACAAGTGCCTATTTGTAGTTTACCCTATGGAGACAATGGGTTATACCTTTTATGATCCCAAGAAACAAAAGGTACTCTAGAAGTTCTCAAACCTCGAGAAGGAGCATGTACTTTCGAAAGCTAGTGGGAGCAATCTTGAGTTAGGCACTCAAGAAGATCAAATAGACAATTAACTAATTTTTCCTACACCTATTATACAAGAAAGTGTAAGCATGGATCAGCCTATTATAACACCAATATTGTGTAGGTGAAGTCGGGCTCTAATCACTCCCAAGCGAAACAGTTTCTCATCACTAATGATAAACATATCTTACTTATAGAAGATGATGAGCCCAAGACTTACAAGGAGGAAATGGAAGGCTTAGAGTTTGATAAATGGTTTACAACCATAATGTCAAAGATGGACTCTATGTATGAAAATAAAGTTTGGAGCTTGGTTGATGCTCCGAGTAGGATTAAGCCTATAAGATGTATGTGGGTTTTTAAGAAGAAAACTGACATAGGTGGTAATATAATTACCTAAAAACTAACGTTGGTTGCGAAATGTTACAATCAAAAGGAAGGCATTGACTATGATGAAACCTTTTCACCAGTGGCCATGCTGAAATCGATAAGAATCCTCCTTGCCATCACTTCTCATAATGATTATGAGATCTGGCTTATGGATGTGAGAGTAGCGTTCCTTAACTAGAACTTGGATATGGATGTGTATATGACTTAACCTGAAGGTTTCACATCCTAGGATAGCTCGAAGGTATGCAAGTTGCAAAGGTTCATTTATAGACTTAAGCAAGCATCAAGGAGTTGGAATATTAGGTTTGACGAGACAATTAGAGAAATATATTTTTGTGTCAAATGCCAATGAACCTAATGTATATAAGAAAGCTAGTGGGAGTGTGGTCATTTTCCTTGTATTATATGTGATGACATATTACTAATAGAAAATGATGTTCCTTTTCTTTAGACATTGAAATCATGGTTGTCAAAGAAGTTCTCCATGAAAGACATTGGAGAAGCGGCTTTTATACTTGGTATAAAGATCTACTAAGATAGATCTAGAAGGCTGCTAGGTCTTTCTCAAAGCACATATATAGAAAAGGTTTTAGCTAGATTTAACCTTGAGCAGATAAGAAAGGTTTATTTCCCAATGTCTCACGAAACTAAACTTTCTAAATATGAAGTCCCAAACATAAGAGGAGAGACTACCCATGAATGGAATACCCTATGCTTCATCGATAGGATCCATCATGTATGCTATGGTATGCACTCGGCCTAATGTCTCACACGCCTTGAGCATCACGAGTAGATTTCAATCTAATCTAGGTGAGAAGTAATAGATGGCCGTTAAAACTATTCTTAAGTACTTACGTAGGACTAAGAATATGTTTTTGGTATATGGAGAAGGAGATCTCCATGAAGGGATATATTGATGTGAGTTTTCAATTTGACAAGGACAATTACAAGTCTCTGTCAAGATATGTGGTTATGTTAAATGGAGGGGTAGTTGTTTGGAAAAGTTTCAAATATGATACAACTACCAATTCAACCACTGAATCTGAGTATATAGTTGCTTCAAAAGCAACTAAGAAAGCTTTCTAGCTTAAGGGATTTATTGGTGATCTCGATTTAGTGTCAACCATTGTAAATCTAATAGGAGTCTATCACGATAAAAATGGGGTATTGCTCAGGCAAAGGAACCATGATCTCGTCAAAGAAAAGGACATGTACTCAGAATGTGCCATTTCATTTAGAAGATAGTAGTAAGAAATGATATAAGCTTAGAATACATCCCTACGGATCAGAATCAAGTGGATGGGCTAACGAAGCCATTGACTTAGGTTAAGCATGACTAGCATGTTAATGAGTATGGCATGAAGCACATGGGCTATTAGATCTAGTGCAAGTGAGATATTGTTAGACATTATGTATAACCTAAAGGCAATTAGGGTGATATATCTTAATTAGTAATAATGTAAAAACCATTTCAGATTAATAATAATAATAAAGGCATCTTTGTTATATATTAGTGTTTGTTTATGTTATGTATGTCACTGGTATATTATATATGTGTTATTATATATGTACATTAATAAGATAAAGTCTGTGACTACTTCATAACATGGAAGTGCAAGGATATAGTGGGAACTATGTGGTGTGAGAACTACTCACACATGTTACTATAAATGGCCTGAATATCCATAGTCATAATTTCATTGAGATTGGACATCAATGAAGTGGAAAATCTAGCATTTGTAGGCTTACACCTTGGATTACATCCAAGCAATTGATCTCACGAGCTAAAAGTGGTTACTTAAGTTAGCACATGAATATATTCAGGTAATACATTAGAGATCGCCTTAAGATAGACACTTGGACATAACTATATCCATGTGTTGGTGTCATGTCTTATTGCAATAGTAGTATAGGTATCCTAATACCCAAGATAATGGTTACCTTGTGTAGGAGTTGCTATACTTTGGGTCATACTTATTCATACCCTGGCGATCTAGATGATATGGTTGATTACGGGTATAGTGATGATCACTCATTGGTAAGATAAGTAGTCAAGATGGGATCCATCACTCCTAATAAAGTAATATAATGGGAGATGAACCTTAAGGTCTCTTGTTGAAGAGAGACACTCATCAAACTCTGATAAGTGTACAAGATTGATAGAATGGGTTTCTAGTTAATCTTAATACATTATGGCGAGTGGTGTTCTTCATAAACAAGTCTAATTCTAGGATAGCTAAGGCTATTACATGAGCTAACACTTAATCTAAGCTCAATAAACTGGATAGTACTTAACTTGTTGGAAGGAGTGTATTGTATTTATTACTATTTGAGAATCGGATCAAGTCACAAGCATGTGATGTTCCGAGTATCGAGGGATCATATGCCTTTACTAGAAAGCCCATTAGATCATGTAGAGTTATCATTTTCCATATCGGTCTGGAACATTGACCCTAAAGGTTCGCAGATGGGAAGCCAAGTTTAGGTTAACCTCTAGCGGCTCTATACTTTGAGATCCTATAGTTCACACACTTTAGATCTTTACCAGACTAAGTAAAGAATTTATAGACTGGGTCTATGCCGAGAATATTAAGGATGTCGAAATCATTGGATAAATTATTAATTAGTTGGAATAGATTAATAATTAAAAGGATTAAGGAGAATTTTAGGAAAAAACTACACGAAGCATAGCAAGGGATTTTTCCCATTATGAGTGGGTCCCGTGAACATGGGTTGTTCATGGGGGGACTACGCGGTTATCCCATGAGCACTAGCATACAATGGCACTAAGCCAGTGCACGCTAGCGGGCATCAGGCCTGCAAGCATTGCATTTGGCAGTGCTTGCACATGCTTGTTGTGTAGGCCCGCTAGCAGCCTGCAAGCTTTGATTATAGGGCAAGGCAAGCCCTTGCAAGCTACAGTACACCCCGCATAAGCAAGCTGTGTGCATGGGTCAGCCTACGCGGAGCTAAAGCTCCATGCGCTCACTCACGTGTGGTATGGGAGGAATCCCATCCCGCATTAGTTTTTGAGGGGAGTTTTGAACTCCACTCCCACTATAATTAGTGGTCTCCCTTCTCCTTTTTCCATCACTTTAGCTCGGCCTTCCTTTTGAGTTCGAGATCTTTCCTTCGCGAGGTTTTTGTGATATCTTCTACGAGTTTCTCCATCATCGCAAGAATTCTTTTGAAGGCTTATTCAATTTTGAAGAGCGCCTTTTTAGTAATATTTTAAGGTTGGTCTTCGAGCGATCTAGCAGCTGCTATCTACCAATGGGTTCTTCCTCAACAAAGGTTTTGGTCGATGAGGATCCGTGTGGATCCACCATAGAGGCTGTTCTAGATTGGAAGCTAGTGCTAGCGAAGTTCTACCGAATTGCTCTAAGGGAATGCCGCAACAAAGAAAGGCACACATTAATTGTTAATGCTTTTTACTTAGATGATAGGTTTCTTTTAATATGTTTTATAAGCCTAAATGCATCTATGGATTGTTTTAACTTAGATTATATCAATCATGGCATGCTTAGGAGATCCTTTAGGGTTAATTTTAAGTTTTGAAATTCTGCCTTTTAAGTTTGCATGTTTATTTATTGTCTTAATTAACTAGCAGGTTCTGCCTTAGCCTTCTTCAACTTCAGGTCCTGGTTTTGGTGTAACGGGTCTAAACCTGCTTGTTCTTCAACTACTTAAGTAAGGCATATCCAATGTCTTCTTCGCTGGAATTACAGTCTCTCCAGGCCCATCAATGAATGGAAATATGTCAATTCACACATCTTTTATGAGGGTGGTGATTAGATGACCGTAATGGTAGACAGTAGTAACCTTGGTCAAGGGATGAAAAAATATCACTAACCAATTTAGTTGCTTACCTTGTACCATATGGTAGACCACACACCTCTCAAAGTAAGTGCAAATGCTCAAAGATCAGTCTTAGGCAAGATCATCTTCATGAGTAGCTCATGACAAGCTCTCACCTCCGAGCTCATCCTTGATGCTACTATTTCTCCAGATCTATAGTTAACAGGGAGTTCCTAATCTTGAGGGATAAAGATCTTTTCCTCATCTCTAGTCCTTCGTAGTCTTGTACCTTTTAGAGTCATATTGAGGAGACTTGACACTAACTCACTCATAAATCAAGTATAAAGTGTTATTGAATTCTACTAGGAGAACATCATCATAGCCTTAGGTTATGTAAAGACTTTGGTAGAAGCTCTAGATCAGGCTTTTGATAGCAAGTCCTTCAAGAAACAGAAATTGGCTGAGGTTTTGTTACCTGATAACCTTGTGCATGAATTTGTTCATCAAAAGGCCCATAATCAACCTCAAACACTAGACCAAAGTCCTAATTTTTTGACTAATCCACCTTGGTGAAAACAAGTCCATGGGGGAACACAATCTTCTACATTAAGCCATCAATATGAACTATCATATTCTTCCTAGATTCGCCTTGAAGCTTAAAAGTTTTTCTTATGTGAGCTATTTCAGTTGAGAGAATGAGATTGAAAGAAGAGAGAAATTAGGGTTCCTTTTGCAGAAACGATCGAGAATTCAGAATTCAAGTATCCTTTCTCTTCATCAAACAACAGCTTTTATAGACCTCTTCAACTTGACAATGATAATTGGCACTCTCATAACACATGATGAAAAATGAATGTTGAGATTAACAATTATTTAACTAACATAGTAAAATGGTGAGTTTTGATTTCAAACAGTTCCAATTCAAAAACATCATTTGGATAAAGTGGTTTTTGATTTTTAATCGCAAAATTGAATCTCAAAGCATTACTTTAAAATATAGATGGTGTTAAATACTTGTAATCTTGTTCGGCTAAGTTGAGACTTGATCTTCATCTTTTAGCCAAAATTTCTTGATTATTCTTCATATGGAGTTCACCATTCCAATAAGCTGCCTTAGAACACTGAATTGATCATTGGCCAAAAGTTTGGTGAATATGTCAGCTCACTATATTTCTAAAGGAATTTACTCTAATTTGACTTCTCCCCTTAGCACATGATCCCTTATGAAGTGATGTCTTTTATGGACAATGCTTCATTTGGCCATAATGAAATGGATTCTTAGATAGGTCAATTGCACTTTTGTTATCACACATAACTTCAAGGCATTTTGACTTTATACCATAATCCTACAGTTACTGCTTAATCCATAACAGTTGTGCTACACCACTTCCTACTGCCATGTACTCAGCTTCAGCTGTACTTAGTGTAATAGAAGTTTACTTCTTGCTATACCGTGAGACAAGGCATTCTCCAAAGAAATGACATCCTCTTATTGTGCTTTTCCTATCAAGCTTGTCTCTGCCATAGTCAGCATCTATTAATCCTCAAGGAGTAAAATTTGTGATGTTGGGATACCACAGACCTGCATCAAGAGAACCTTGCAAGTACCAGAGAATTCTCTTAATAGTTGCTAAGTGAGATTCTCTAGGGTCAGCTTGATAGTGTGCACAATAGCTTTCATTATATTGTATATTAGGCCTAATAACAGTTAAGAAAAGGGGAGAACCAATAATACCTTTGTAAAACTTTCTGTCTACAAGCTTACTAGCTTCATGATTACTTAAGATTGTATTAGCGGCCATGGGAGTGGACATTGGCTTCGAATGCTCCATATCAAACATCTTCAAAACTTCTTCGGCATACTTTGCTTGGCTAATGATAATCTTATCTCCCCTCTCCTTGATTTGAAGTTTAAGGAAAAAATGAGCTCTCCCATCATTAACATTTCAAATTCAATTTTCATTTTCTTGCTGAACTCCTTTCATAACTTCTCATCAATTGCTACAAAAATGATATCATCCACATAGATTTAGATAAGCAACGCATCCTTTTTCTTTTACCAGATGAACATAGTCATGTTTACTTTCCCTCTTTCATAGCCTTTGCTGATAAGGAAATTGTCAGCCTCTCATACCATGCTCTTGGAGCATGCTTCAGTTCGTAGAGAGCTTTCTTCATTTTGAAGACATGCTCATGATTTTTTAGAGCTTCAAAGCTAGGAGGCTAGCGCACATAAACTTTCTCTTGAATGAAGCAATTTAGGAATGCACTCTTAACATCCATTTGTAGCAATATGAAGTTCATATGAGTTACGAAAGCACATAGGATTTTGATTTCTTCAAGCCGAGCTATAGGAGCATAAGTTTCATCATAATTTATGCCTTCTTGCTGGTTGTAGCCTTGAGCAACAAGCATGGCCTTGTTTCTAACAATAATGCCATCTTCATTAAGCTTGTGTTCAAAAACCCATTTAGTGCCGATTATTGATTTTCCTTTAGGCTTTGGAACTAGATCCCAAACATCATTGCATTTAAACTGACACTACTCTTCTTGCATCGCGATCATCTAATAATCACCTCCTTTTGCATCATCGAACTTGTTGGGTTCAATTAATGAGATGAAAGTTTGATGGCTCATCATTATGCTAAGCTAACCTAGCGTTATCAGAGGATTATGAACATCATCAACAATACTTTTGAGAGGGTGATTGTGATGAGTCTTAATCTCTCTTAGAAGACTCAGATCTACAATGGGAGACTCTATGCTAGTTTATTAAGGTTGAGCTTGATCTTCTTCTTCATTGAAGTTGATTGATAGATCTTTGTCAGGTTTAACTTCCTCAACTTTTGGTTCTTGTGTTGGGTTGGGAAGCACAGAGAGTGGTATGTTGAGTTGATTTTTTGGTTGGATTACTCCTTCATCTTTATTAGATGCTCATCTATCTACATTGTTAAATTTTAAAATATACATGAATAGACTCCTCTAATAAGCCAGTCCTTTTAACATATATATTCTATATGCCCTACTATTATGTTGAGTAACCTAGAAAGATACCTTCATCACCCTTTGGATAAAACTTTCTTGGATACTCCTTGGTGTTTAGAATGAAGCACCTACAGCATAATGATATGAGATGACCAATCTTAGGCTTATACCCTCGTCAAATCTCATAGGGTGTTTTCTCAAGAATTAGGCAAATTAAAATCCGATTCTAGATATAACAGGCTACGTTAACAACTTGTTCCCAAAAGTACTTTGGTAGATTGTTATCATTCAGTATGGATTGAACCATTTCAATTATGGTTTTATTCTTCCTTTCTACAACCTTATTTTTTTCAGGAGAAGAAAAGTTGTGATCAATACCATGCATTGAATAAGATTCTTCGAAATGAAGGTTCTCAAATTCACATCCATGATAACTTCAGATTCTACTGATTTTAGTTCCTAGTTCGTTCATTATCCGAATACTGAGTTTGATAAAAGACTCAAATGTTTCATCTTTGTTACTCAGCAAGACTACCTATAGAATCTCGTGAAGTTATCCACAACCACCAATCATAATCTTTTTCCACCCATGCTCGTAGGTTGAACAGGAGCAAACAGATCTAGGTGGAGGAGCTCCAACGATCTCTTAGTTACTACGTTGTTTAGCGACCTAAATAACTTTTTATTTTGCTTACTATTCGCCACTTTTCTACTGATAAGTTTAATAATTTTTACGCAAAGAGTTTGGCAAAATATCAACGGTGCCAAAAACTTGTTCACGTGAAATATATTTGTTGTCAATACCCCTTATCAAATAGAAAAATGATGATAGCTGCAAGTATACAGTTGCGATGTAGTTTTAAAAGATATCGATTCTACAGGGAAGGACTAGTTCAGGAATCGAAAAGAAAACGATGTGAAGGTTTTTTAAAATAATTTTGAAGATAGATTTGGTGAAAGTTGAAAAGATATGCAAATAAGAAGAGTAGAGTAGATATGCCTTTCCTAAAAACTAGTTTAGAAAGATGAGAATGCAAAGACTCAAAGACAAGACAATGCACATATATGACTTTTAACTATACGGTTCTACACTCTCTAAGATTCAATTATGTGGCACATAAAGTTACACATGAAATGACTTTTCTTATCTAGGGTAAATGAATTGCATCAATTCACAAAAACATGAATAACATCAATGCTATGCTTAGTACGAGTCGCTCTCACATAACCACATTTAGCAAGTTACCATTCCAAAAATGTTGGCTTACTAAACGGCGTTAAATAACAGATCCAGTGATCACTATCAAAACACGTTAACCTTGAAACTACTCTTAAAATCAATGTGAAAGAATGCGACTTAATTGATGTAAACAAAAACGAGACAAATTACTCGTTATGACACATAGACATATCATAAACTTAGATAGAGAAAGTATAAAAGGTTTTCAAGTGAAAGCTAAAGTTGATCAAACCGTATCCACTCTTTAATGGGAGTCGTCAATTCCCGCAATTCCTGCGTCTACTCACCTTCGGTCTCGACTTTATGCAGAACACTCCTTTCGGCCTGTATTCAGTTTGTAAATTGAGTAGAAGATTGTGAAGAACAATAAACACTTTATTGAAGAATGCTTCACGTCGTACACTTTTACAATAATCGCTCGTAATGCGAAGAAATATAATGATTGAATGATCGAATCACTTTACAATCTCACTCTCTCAAACTAAGAACTAAGAAAGGAGATCATAACTCTCTCTCTCTCTCTCTACATTTCTTCCCTACTCTATGCATGAAATTTATGTCTCTTAGTGTGCACTTGAATCCCATGAAATTTGTGAAGAATTGGAGCCCTATTTATAGAGTTGAAGGGTTGCATCTATCCACTTCAAGAGTCTTATCCATTTGTGAAAGATTGCACCTTTTCACTTTGATTGGTTGATGAAACTTGATGTTATCCACAATGAAGAGGCACCTTTTCATGATTGGTTGACTTTTCAAA
>CATIWQ010204538.1:0-10054 GCA_949673415.1 Euphorbia schlechtendalii | reverse complement strand
AAGGTTGGGGAAATAGGATAGATTAGGGATTTACAAGGAAGAAGGAGCTTCCAAATCCAAATCATTCGCAAACTGGATTTCGGGTACGGACTTCGTTCTGATAATCGGTTGACTCTTCTTTCCTTCTTCAATTTTCGTGTTTCAATCTTATCTAGGGTTTCTAGTTCGGTATTGATCTCATCCCTTTGTTTCTACCTCTAGGTGTTGGAAAATTGATCTCGTGAAACAATCGCTTAGTTTATCTGTTCGAAGATAATCGGCATCTCGACTGTCATATTTAAGCTCACCTCTTTCGTTATGATAGCTCGTTTTTGTTGATTTGTATGCTTTCACCATAAATTAATTGATTGCGTAGCTATAAATTCATCTGCTGGTTTCAAAAGTTTGTTATTGCTGGAACTTTTTTTTCTATGTATATTTCTTAGCTGTTAATTCGCCTGCAATCGCTGACTAAAGTAGCTGATACGTGGAGCTATTACTTCTGTAACATGGCGTACAATGCCAGGACACTTAAAACTTGGTTGATGTTTATTTTAGTTACTTTATTTCTTTTTTATTTTACAAGCCTTCCATGAGTTGATTTCGGCAGTGAAATTCTTTCCAAAGAAATTAAGCCTTGTGAAATAATAGAAATGAATTTTGTTGTGGTTGCAGCTTGACATTGAGAAGTTTTAAACTGAAGAACAGATACTCTTTTTCACACATAGTAAAACATGCCTAGGGATTTGTCGCGGTCGCCATCATATAGGCGAAGGAGATCCCCATCCCCAGTGGGGCACAGATATAGCAGGAAGAGTCGAAGGGATAGGAGCAGATCTCCTTATGCGTCCTACTCTTATAGCAGGTGATCCCGTTGAGACTCTTGTATTTGTCTGAAATTTGGAAGTTTGAATTGTTCAAGCTGATATGTACTAATCTAATCCTTCTCCACTAATCTTTTGATGTACCATGAGCTGTTGAACTTGTTTTCTTTTTTATGTTTCCGATTACAAGAGTTTTTTGTGAGTTTTCACGGAGATGTTTTTGAGCAGGAAATGTTAATAGAAAATAGGTTCTAAAGCTCTATCTAATTGTCCACCCTTTCCAACTGTTATTTGTGGGTTGTGTATGGCTGTGCCTAAGGGAATATTGGTTGAGGTAGAGTCTTCTTTTCGATCAATTAATTCCTCTTCCTTGACTACTCTAAGAATACGGATTTTGGTGATTATAAGATTCATGGGGTTCAACTCACTGTTCATCCGATTTCAAAGTTCAGCAAGCAATTTATTGAGAGTATTACAGAGCTGCTATTTGGTTTCTGATCCTTTTTTCACTTCTTTAGTGGATGCAAATGGATGACTTCATTGTTTAGTTGGAATTCATTGTTATTTTGTACGACACGTAGTTAATCTTTGGCAACTCTCGTTGTATTGAAGTCCTGTTGCTTTTATCTGAACGTTGTGGTATCCGTGCTTGTTGATTGATATTGAATATCAGTATTTCATTGGGCATCTGCTATTAGGGAACTTGCCATTTGTATAAAAAGGCAGAGAATGTAAAATAAATATGTTGGAGAATGCCATAGGATTAAAGCTTTATGAAAACATTTTAGAAAGCTCGTTTTCCTTCATCATGTGGGATGAGAAGTGAGCAGGTGATGGGCTGTGGGGTGTCCAATTCATTTTGCGATTGTGATATTAGCATCTTCATGTGATAAAAGGTGGAGCACCATGCTTATTCTTATCAATGTCTGAGGTAACTGTATTGCTTCTATTTTAATTGCACTACATGGTGGGAAGGGCTCAGAATTAGTTATGGACCTTGATCATGTAAATCCTTGTTGTTGATGCTCAATAATTTATTTGTTTTTAACAGACGAAGAAGTCGTTCTATTTCTCCACGACGCCGTAAAAGTCGTTCTCCAACCCCAAGGTGGCGTAGAAGTCCTTCCCCAAAACGTTATAAGAGGCAAAAAAGTCAGAGTTCCTCATTGTCCCCTACTCGTAAATCTTCCACTCCAAGTCTTGGGTCAACAGAGCAAAAAATTGTTAGTGAAAAATTGAGAAAGGAAGATGAAGAAGAGAAGAAGAGGTATATGATAAATCTACCTCAGTATTTTTCTGCTTACAGCATTTTATATTTTTCCTTTCAGCTGGTTCAGAGTATAGGGTATACTTCATTTGGCTGTCTTTGTCTTGAATATATTTACTTAGCTGTTCACAATGCATACTTGGGAATCACAGTTATTACGGTCTGAGCAGACCATAATAAGTCTTGCATGGCATGTCAATTATTTGGGATGGTCCAATTAGATAACAAATAAAAGATTTAAATGAAGAAAAGAAGTGACTTTGTGCGTATCTTGTGTTTAAACATGCAACTTCTCCTGTTAAATGCAATAGCTTGAAATCATCATTTGATAATTTCATTTCTTCTATTTGATACTAATTTTTTACTATTTAATACTAATTTCTTCTAATTAATACTAATTTCTTCTATTTGATAATATCATGCCCCTATGCATTACTTTACTGCCTGGATCTAACTTATATTTGTTATTTTGCTAATTCGAATTGTATCTTATGGCAAAAATACCCATTTATTGTTGAAAACAAGGAGAAACCTCTCCATTTTGAGTTAAGCATTATATTTGGAAATCAAATGTTTTTATATGTTATTTTCTCGTGTTCACATGGCTAAATTACCCATTTGGCCATTTATGATGGGGAAGAAAACTTCTCTAATAGAGTAAGCAATATAAATTCGAATTTATATTTTCCATGAGTCTTTGGCTCTGCTATCTGTAATTTTTTTTATAGTGTAATACCATGTTGATCATGTGAAAATAAAGATTATTAAACTGATTCTAAACTGATCCCGACACGTTTCTTAATGTATTGAAAATGCATTTAGTGGGCTCCTTCGGTCCTAACACACATATCACAGTTTAGAAAGTTGTCATGTTTGGCTTCTGAGTGCTCTGATGGCAGAGTTTTAACTTTGTTATGCCTCTTTTTTGGGTTAAACTTCTATGCCATAGGGCCATAGCATATCCTTTTTCTCAAATAGTGGCAAATTTGATTTGTTTATCTCTGTGAAGTGTAGTATCTACGAATAAATTATAATGTTGAGGAAAATAATTTATTTTTCTTCACTACAGGAGTAGTACTTGCTTTATTTTGACCTGTGAACTTTATTTAGGATGTCTTTTAGCACACTGGAAAAGCTTCTGTGTAGTACTAATTGACCCTGAAGCTCAACTCGACAACTTGCATAGTTGCATGCATTTTATCAATTGTTTAGCACCATGAAGTATAAACATGCCACTGAAAAGAATAAAGAAAAAAACATATAGAGATTTTTCTATTGAAAATTTCTAGTGCAAGGATTAAAGTATATCGGTGATTAGTTTTTAAAGCTGCAGCAGATTACTTGACGTTCTTCTCTACAGGCTTTTCTGAAGAAGGATATTATTATATTTGATGATGAAATTGGATGCTTCGTTTATCTACTGTTCTCCAGTTTTGATACTCATTTGTTTGGATCTGAGGTATGCTGTAGTTCATCAAATGATGCATAAGCATAATTGTAGTACCTTTGTCATTCTGAAGGTCAGTTTGAAATTTACTATAGTTGAAAATAACTGAAGAATTTTTATCATTCCAAAGAAAAAGAAAATGACCTTGAGATGTCATATGTTGTTATAGTTTTACTTTCATGTGGATCGAAATAAGGTCAAGAAAAGGATAGCGATTCAACGCTGCAATGGCTGACCATTTTCTTGACTAATTTGATTTTATTTAATTCTCAGGCGCCAGCAGGAGGCAGAACTGAAACTTATCGAAGAAGAGACAGCAAAGCGAGTGGAAGCAGCTATCCAAAGGAAAGTTGAAGAGAGCTTAAATTGTGACGACATCAAACAGGAAATACAAAGACGACTGGAGGAAGGTCGGAAAAAACTTCACGACGAAGTTGCTACCCAACTCGAGAAAGAGAAAGAAGTTGCCCTTATTGAAGCTAGGGAAAAAGAGGTATCATCTTCATCTTTTTGTGACATTTATAAATAATCAGTGTACAGTCAGGCCCGGTCCAGACACTTTCGGGGGCCCTAGGAAAAATAATATAAAAAGTAAGAAAATGGGCCTTAATAAAAAATATATTATTTTTCTAAAATCTAGGGATTGATCCCACAACCTTTAGGTCATTTCATTAAGTTATTTAACAAGGGCTTGTTTGGTATTGCTTTTCAAGCGCTATTATAATAAGTTGCTCTCACAAACATTTTATATGATTACATATTTTGACTTTGAACAACACATTTTGGTCTTTTATACTATTTAATTAGGAATTTTATGACTTGTTATTTCCAAAATTAATTCTGCTGCTTATAGTAAAAGTTTGAATTTGGAGCTATTCTGAATAACAGCTTGGGAAAGTACGGCCAAACTGGCCCTTGATTCTTCTAACATTAATTAATGCTCAATTTCACTTTTCACACATTGATAACTAAATATATAAACATAAAAATATTTTTGAGCCCCTTCCAACTATGAGCCCTAGGCGGTCGCACCACCTGCACCCCCTATTGGGCCTGCAGCATATCTCTTATTTGACCGGATTTCTTTGTATTTTTTTTAGGAGAAAGCTCGGAAAGAAAAAGAAGAGCTGCAGAAGATGCTAGAAGAGAACCAGCGGAGGGTGGAAGAGGCTCAGAGAAGGGAAGCTCTCGAGCAGCAAAGACGAGAGGAGGAGCGTTATCGAGAACTCGAAGAACTACAAAGACAGAAAGAAGAGGCGATGAGAAGGAAGAAACAACAGGAGGAGGAAGAACGAAAGAACCAGATCAAATTACTGGGGAAGAACAAATCCCGCCCAAAGTTGTCGTTTGCGCTTGGCTCGAAATGAGTGCAATGTAAGTTGTATGTAACGCTTTTTTAGGTTTCGAGAATCTTAAATTGGTCGATGCTATTATTGTTGTTTCAGCATCTTTGGCTGAATTGAACTGCTTTTCGCGATATGTTGTTTGCCTTCAGCGTCAACTCGAAATTATAATTAATTCTAATGCTTATGAGTTTCTATGAAATTAACGTGTTCTATATTTTCCTTGAATAGTTCTGAATCTAGAAAAAAAAATCCAGATTAGTTGATAGTTGATAAGATGCTAAAGTCAGGAGATCTCTTCCATATAATTTCTCTATATCATTGAATTAGGTCTTCTCTTTTTTACTTATAATTAGAAAAATTAGCTGTCATAGTTATAAATTTATGCTGAATAAATTAATTTTATTTTAATAATCCTAATTCTATAAATAAGCTTGTATGAGTAAAAATACAATCTGATTTCTCCAATTTGAGTAATAGAATTAATTTGTTTTTAAAAAAATAGCAAATAAAATTCTTGTGCAAGATTATTTTTCGTGAAATGAGATTTCAGATTCAATTTCCACGATACAAATAGTAGTTGAGCTTTGAGTGTCAAGTATGAGTAAGAACAAAATAAATTGGTATCTGGTGACTTCTTGGGATATAACGTAGTGCTAGATGCTTCAATAAGGTAATTAACAATTGTTTTTATTTCAAATACCAAATTTTCCATTATTATATCAGTATTACAAATATACATTAGGTTATAACCAAATAGGATTGATTTAATTTCAAGGTTTTGATTTTTCCAGGAACAATTGAGATCATATGTTTAAACTTCGCTTGCAAGTTGCAATTAACATTTATAAAGGGTGTTATAAGTGCTTTAGGTAGAGTTTGGTAATTTGGTAAAGTTTGGGAAAAAATGTTGATAACTATATTTCAGAGAATATTTTTTCTAGTTGGCAACTTTTTATTTTTGTAGTTAAAATTATATATTCTGTTTTATTAACATATACTCTCTTCATTTCAAAATGACTGTCATTTTACTGTTGTTTATCAATAACAAAGTCACATTAATTAAAGTAATAAAAATTTTTATTTACACCTATGATTTTGTTGATTTGAAAATTGATTAGTTACTTTTTTCTTTTTATCATTTTTAATGTGTATTTAATAAGGATAAAATGGACAAAATATTTAAAATGTATAATGGAATCCGAAAATGGATACTTATTTGAAATTTTTCTAAAATTTTAAAAAGATTAATTATTTTAAAATGGAGGAGCATCTTATATTACTTATGTAATATTATAACTCCAAGTTCATCACGGTTTTTACAAAACGTTAATCAAATTACAAAATTAAACTTCAAACAACTACCGAAAAAACAACAACAGAGCCAAACATGACTTACTTTGTTTGTTGAACCTAAAACATTGTCTCACAAATTTAAGATGCACTGTACTTTGAGTGTGTATTATTTTATTTGATGATATTCTGGAAAGAAATAACATATTTTTTTCTTCCGGTTGAAAAAAGAATACCATAGTTAATCATTTTCAATTAGAAGAAAAGTTAATATTTACAGTGTATGTGGATGTAAATTTGAAATGATTTATCGTTTTAATCAACAAGGTTCACACATATCTTTAAATTTTAATCGTTACATTTTTAATAATAAATCTTGAATATTGAATAATTCCAAGTTCTGTTAATTTTGCCAACTATTTTCAGCTTCTCGGTATATACAATTTTTTGAAGAAAAATAGAACTATAAATTAATAGGAAAAGGGCGGCAGGGTTGATGTGAAGTTTCAAAGGAATGGCTCACATCAGTTTAATTATGTATTGTTTATTATTGGTAGGTAATTAATATAGACAATAGGGTTTTTGTTTTGCTTTATGAAAAACCAAGTTGTTTTTGTTTATGTTTTTCAAAAATATTAGGTAACATTTGAATATTATGATTGGCAACCTCTTCTGCCAAAATTCTGCTAGCCAACTATTTATTTCGTTTCTATTAAATTTAGCGTATGACAAAAAAGAATTTTGAAATGTGGAAAACAAAGAATTTTTAATATATTTTTTATACTTTATTTTTTTTAATAATTTATGAAAATTTAAAATACTCCATCTAATATTTAAATAATTTAATTAGTTAAAATACTAAAATTTAAAATAGCAATTCATTTTAAAATTTCATAATTTTTTTTCATTTTCTTTCACACATACTATTATTTACTTTTATTATTATCATAATATTAAATGCACAATTTTAAAGATATTAAGACTGGATTAGTATTTACATATACTTATAAATTGTTTTATAAAAAAAAAACGAAATGTGTAAAAGACTATTAGAAAAACAAAAGTATATCATGTTAACTCAATAAAATATTTACGTACTGCATTATTTTTATTGACAAATATAAATATTGAAATGAATACAAATAAACTTAATTGTGGGAATGAGCTGTTAAATTGGGAATTAAAAAGGGCAGAGTCAACGAAAGAGTCAAACTGAAAAGAGATTGCTGACTTCAACTCCATCATCACCACATGATTGTGTCCCCTGGGCCCCACTGCCATTCATTCATTCATTCATTTCCCATTCATTTCAATTACGTCAACTCGGTTCAATATTTTATAATCTCTCCAAAAATTTATGTTTTCTGAAAATAAATGTCATAATTACTCCGAATAAATTACGGATTTGAAATTTCTGTTCTTACAAAAATTGTCGGTGAAGTTTTGAGGAAAGCTTAAATTGAATGTATCAGAAAACGATGACCAAAGTATAAGATGTGTTTGCTTATTATATCTCCGTTATATTTTAATGTACTTTTGTCTAAAAATGAGAGTTCTTGTTAGGAGTATAATTAACTTGTCAAAATAAGTAAATAACATTATTTTATCCTTTATTCTATTTTTTTTTTTGAAAACTATGATATATTATTAATATACTATATAGTTAATTTTTTTTAAAAAAAATTGTGCAATTGCACTTACATCAATGGAAAGAAAAAATTCACCATGTCCCGGGTATAATTCGAACATGAGATCTCTAGAAGTTGCAAGTTCAATCATAATCATTAGATAAAAATGTCGATAACTCCTTATTCAGTGACCATCGAACTTAAACATGTTTGTGATGTACAAATTGAGAAAAACCTTTAAAATTGAAGAACTTATATTGTGGTATACTGGACTGCTGAAACTGTGAACAATCACAACAATAAATGTAAAAATTGTAGTGTTTTCTAAACAAAGTAAAAAAAATTTCTTTGAGAGAATGAGATTTTTTTTCAACAATAGAATTAAATGACTCTAACAAGTAAATGCGAAAGTAAAGCGCACACGCTAGACGAAGGAGTAGCATATGAGAGCAAGTATCTAACATAATCAAATGAGATCAAGCTGTTTTATTAATCTCGACTCGTGCATATTTGTATTCCTCATACCTATCTCTTAAACAAATCTTATTTCTAAAAAAATCGACAAATGTCAAAAATTGAATGTGAGACGGACATGGAATGAAACACCAATAAATTTTATTATATATGTCTATATAAAGACCCAATACTATTATGGTCATAGAACTCTCATCCCTCTCTATCTCTCTCTTTGTAATTAGGGTTTATAGAGAGTTATTGTAGGAGAATGTTAGGCCGGCTGTAGGCTTTTGGACCAGCCTTTCATTTCCTCCATTATACACACACCATTTTCCTTCTTCTTCTTCCTCTTCCTCTTCTTCTTTTCTTCTCATTTGATTTGGATTAGGGTTTTCAAAGGATAAGGTTGATCGGAATGTTGTTTGGCTCGAGGTCATAAAGGTATGTTCTTTCTTTCATTTCTATGTGATCTCGGACCAGGCTTCATTCCCGTCAACTGAATCCTTTATTTTCTGGTGTTGCTCAAGAACATGAACATGAAGATTAAGAGGCTCTATCGTGTCTTTGGTTTTTATGTTCAAAACTAATGTCCGTAACAGACACACCATCCTTCGTTTGTTTTGCTCTTTTTAGGTTGACCAAAAGAACTGTGGCGTGTTGCCTAGAAGAAGGTGGGTTGAGCAAACCCCACAAACTCCTTTTCAATCAACCCAACTATCTGGTCAATCTCAAGATCTTATCAGCCAACAAACTATAGATGACACACATTTACCAATGTAATTATACCGGGCATCCTATTTCGCATTTTTTTACCTATGAAATGTTTTTTTTGTGTTGTCTATCTGATTCATCGAAGCTTTGCCCCGACTATTTACCAATGAAATGTTAAATAAATATAAACGAATAGTGGAACAATAAAGCTATGTTGTTTAAATAAAGAAAAGTGTTTGTGTTAGTAATTCCATTACATTGAAGTGGTCTCCGAACACCATAAATTTCTGCCCGTAGAAATTTAAAGACAGCATACATATGAAAACCTATATGGTTGATTCTATTTAGAAAGAAATTAAAGCATACTAATAATTTTGATCTTTAACTTTCCTAAGAGATCTATAGGCATCTCTTTGTTGCTAATAATGTTTTAAATGGTAGCATATATTGTTTTCTTTTCTTTTTTTATTTTGTAAAGGGAATAACGTAAAGAAGAGTGAAAGTTAGAAATCCCAAAAGTAGAAATATAATAAAGAAAAGCTTGAAACTTTGTGCAGCAATGTATGAGTCTAGTTTTTGTAAAAAACGAAAAGTAGAGCTATAATTTGTAGGCTGTTATTAGTTTTGTCCCTTGTTGCTTCTAATTATTACCTAATTATTATTCCCATTTACAATTCTATAATCTTACTCAGATTCCCTTTCAAGTCTCACCAAATGCATTCTACCAAATACGTTAGGCAATTGTGAATGGACTCATCCATCTACTGTAGTTAAGTGTGTAACCGGGTCAGATCAAATGTGATTTGGATAAAGAAACGTTGAATTGAGTGGATAAAAAAATACGCATGACAAAATTATACAACTTGCATTGCAGGTTTGTTTTACGAAAGTTTCTTGAAAAAGTTCATCAAGAAATTTAATTTAAAAACTTTTTTCGTATGATTATCAACTCAAATATCTTTTAGTTTGTACACGCATTATATCCGTTAAATTTATTAATGATTTTGAAAAATACATAAGTTTACAAACGTTTATAAGCTTTAGCAATAGTATTATTATTTAGTGTTGTTTCAAATGCATAGTTGTTAAATTATTTGATTTATGCT
>CATIWQ010204527.1:0-14097 GCA_949673415.1 Euphorbia schlechtendalii | reverse complement strand
AGACTTTATCTGGGTTTTAGTATAGTAATTTCCAGTATATGTATGCTTACCCTTATCTGGGTTTTGGAACTTTGGAATTCGATTATTCGGGATGTGAAATTGAATATTTCTTCGGGTTCTTCTTGCCATTGCTCTGAACCGAGTTGGTTTAGAGTTTGCTTTGCAAATATGAGTGAGTAGACTCTTGAAATTGCAATGAAAATGATACATAGATTTATGCAACAAAGGAGAAAAAATTGAGGATTTGGTGGTCTGTTTAACTCCTATCATGCTCACCACTTTGAAACTCATTTTCTCTACTTTGAGCTCTATTGTTACTCATACAAAATTGGTATTGAGCTTGAAATTCCACCTCAAATAACTCGGTTCTGGGTAAAATACCTCAGTGATAAGGCTTTAAAAAACCCCATTATTTTTAGCACATAAATGCTACAAATGATTAGCAAGAAAGAAATTCACCATTATTGATAAATCCCAGCCGTCAATTACATTTACCGAATTGCTTCTTCCTTTTTCTCAATATTCCTACCATTATGAAGTGCATTAACAGTCAGAAATTAGTATTCTTCAAAAGGTCTTGGTTTTTTAAGTTTTTTATTGGAGAACTGGTCTTGAGATTGGTTGAGTGTGTGTTTATTTTTTCTGTTGGTTATTTTGCATTTGTTTGCTGTAGACAGGGTAGTTGCTTATAGTTGTATTTTACAGTTATTGCATTTTATCCACAGATCTTATGGTTCTCTCTAAACAGGCCCTTGCCCAAATAAGGCCCTTCCCATAAATAAATCCTAGAAATGTACTTTTTTAATTCAAATGTACTTTGATTATATGCATGCTGCTGTACTGATATTCTAATGCAAAATTCTGATTTGTTAATGAACTTGATTTCTTTTTTTGTTTCTCATTCTCTGTTAGTTTAATCTTCCATCTGCATGTTCCTTTTCTATTTAAATAACCATTTCAGTTCTACTGAGTTATCTGTTTTCTTGCATTTTCTTGCTCTTCTAGACTTATTCCTTCTTTTTAGAATTGAAACCCTGCATACGAGGTTTCTGTTTTCATTTGATTTGGTTTTATTGTTATCCCATTTTTGGTATTTAATCTGCTTATGCTTCTTTCTTAATCTTGATCTCTAGCTTCTTTTTGGTAAGCTGCTGATCTCTAGCTATATTTCAATTCAATTGGTTCCTTAATGTTTTTTTCTCTATTCATTCTACACTTTGTGTTTAATTTGTTACATGTCATCGGATGTTGTGGGTAATCAATAATAAATTGAGGTTAATTCAAGTATTAATCATTGTTCCTTGTGTAATTTCAGATCACGGATGAAAAGTCTTACACGGATGGGGCTAATATAAAAGAGAGTGATGCCGATTCAAGTCACCCTCTCGAAGGACAAAGAGAAAAGGTGAATTTAGATAGCGGTTCTTATTACATAGTTGAGGTCAATTCTGACATAGAAAAAGATACTAGTAATGAAGTTCAAAGGGGTAAGAAATTAACTTCCAGAGCATGGAATTATTTTAACGTGGTCATGGAAAATGGCATAAAAAAGGAAAAGTGTAAGCGATGTGATGGTCTGCTTTCTTGCACTGGTGGAACTTCCCATCTACTCAAACATGGTGAGAAAACATGTCCACAAAGGCATTTGAATCTTGCAATTGATGAATCAAAAGTGAAGAATAAAAATCAAATTGATGGCTCTTCCACTTTGTCATTTAATACAAAGCAAAAGGTCATATTTGATCAAGAAGCTTCGAGGAGAGAGTTGGTGAAAATGGTTGTGATTTACGAGTATCCTTTATCAATTGTGGATCACGTTGGCTTTAGGAGTTTCGTAAAAAGTTTAAATGAAGACTTCATTATGATATCAAAGAACACATTAAGGAATGATATGTTGAAAATGTACAATAATGAGAAGATTTCTCTTAATGTTTTGTTGGAGAACAATGAGAGTAGAGTGACAATAACAACTGATATATGGACTGTTTTCAAACAAAAGAAAGGCTATATGGTTGGGACCTCAAATTTCATAGATCATGAATGGATTTTACATAACAGAACATTAAGGTTCTTACTTGATCGTTCATTATTCTTGAATTCCATCTTTCATTTGAGTAATTGAGCCTGTTACTACTTTAATTCGATTGAGAAAATTTATGAGATGAGTTCAATTTTGAGGTATTTGATGTAAATTTTTGGCGGGGTTTTTGTTTTTGGTTACATATCATGAGCTTTTTTATTTTAAACTTTTAACTTAGTTTTAATAATTACGTAACCTCTTGTTATTTTCCTTTCATTTCAATAATATGTAGTATAATTGGCATAGTCTATTTTAAGAAAGCTCTCTAAATAAAAAAAATTAACAGTTATTAACCATTCTACCTTGAATTGGTATTGAAAATAAAACAAATTTATGAAGAGTACCATGTAGGCTTAAACTGGCGAGGTTCAACCGTTCAGGTGCTGGACTTTTCTAATGTTGTAGATGAGCTATTTTATAATATACTGTCTAAACATTTGGCACATGTTATCAAACTACATTCTCTTATGCTTTTATCATTTATTTGGTAGGTTTTGTTTTGTCATGTCCTCATACAAAATGAGTTATTTCTAAAGTTCTACTAGATTGTTTGTCTCAGTATTCATTGTAAAATAAGCTACCTTTTATAGTTGTTGATAATTGTTCAACGAATGATGCGATTATCGGTGTCATAAAGGAGAAATTGGAAAGTAGTTTTCTCGTGTTAGGCGAAGCTTTTTTGCATATAAGGTGCAGTGTTCATATTCTGAACTTAATTGTAAAAGATGGTCTATGAGTTATTGATAATGCAATAGGCAAAGTTCGAGAGTGTGTTGCATTTTGGATGTCAACTCCTAAGAGAATTGAAAAATTTGAGGCTTGATATCTTTTGCATGTGACCAAACCTAAAAAGGTCGGTATTGATTAGAAAACTAGGTGGAATTCTACATTTTTTATGATTGGTTTTAGTTTGTCTTTCAAAGAAGTTTTCAATAAGCTGAAACATTTGCATAAAAGGTTGAAATTTGATTTGCATAACGAGGAAGATTGGACTTTAGCTGCTAATATTTGTCAAAAATTAGAATTTTTCTACAAGGCCACTATGATTTTTTTCTCTGGTAGAAAGCATCTAACTGCTAATTTATTTTTTCTCGTAATATGTGTGAGATAAGACTATATTCGAGAAGTTGGGTGGAAGGTAGGGATGGCAATGAGGTTGATAAGACAATGACCCTGAGTATGATTGATAAGTTTGATAAATATTGGTTACACATAAATGGAATTTTAGTTGTTGCTACTATTTTATATCCAAGAAATAAAATGGATTGTGCAAGTCATTATTTTGAGAGATTATATGAAAATGATTACCCTGGGGAATTGACAAAAGTTAGGAATACTCTTGATGATCTTATTCTTGATTATCAAACTAAAAGTGATAGAGTGAATGATGTGAGGGGTGAGGTTGACGAATGGATTAATTATGATGATGAATTTGCAAGAGCCAAAAGACAAAAAAATTAGAACAGTGCCCGTAAAGAGTGAAGTTGATGAGTACTTGGAGAGTGAAATTTGGCATGAAAAATAATGATTTTGATGTTCTTAATTGGTGGAAAAATGATTAAATGTATCTTACTTTGCGAAAAATTGTCAAAGATATTCTTGTAATTCTTGTGTCAACAGTGGCTTCCGAAAGTGCATTTAGCTTGGGTGAAAGAGTTGTTAGTGTTCACCGTTCTTGCCTTCATGCGCAAACTATAAAAGCTCTAATGTGTTTGCAAAGTTGGATGGTTGATGATGTCAAAGGTATCGTTTTTCAACTTATAAATATCTACATTAATTTTTTGTCACATGCTTTAATTTAATAACTCGTATCATTCTTTAATGTATTATTCATATATGTGAAGGTACTTTGGAAGGAACAAATGCATGTTCCACTATTAATGAAGATTGTGATGATGATGTGGAAGCAATTGATTTCATTGATGTGGTAGAAGAAAGTTCTTATATTTGCATTAATAATTTACTTTTTAAAGTTTAAGTTGTTTTAATGAATATACTTATTTTAGGATGTTGATGATGTTATTAGTGATAAAAAGTAAAAACCAAATCCTACATGATGGTAAAGTGTACCTTTTTCTTTCACTTCTATCATCTTTTTTTGTTGATTGTTTATTATTTTAGATTATGAGATTGATAAATTGAATAAATATAATGTTTATCATGTTATGTTAAACAAATATAGCTACATGTTATAATTTCATTTGCATAAGATATTCTTTATATTCAATTTATTTGTTAATGAAATATGAATGAATTATAAATATCATAAATATTTATAAATATGAATTAATCATAATGTTATGTAAATATGAACAAATAAGATTGCATTTTAGAGATCCATTTTGAATTCAGATCTGTTGGATCTGGGTGCAAATCTCAAGATGGCATATTTAATGGATTTGGGTTGGATCTGGATCTGGAAAACAGATCTGAGTTGGATTTATCATTGTCTTCCCTAATAACCAAATTAAAAAACTTATAAGAGTATTATGTCTTTTATAATTATTTTTAATTACTTTTGATGAAAACAATATTCGTATATATTGAATTGAGTCTATAATTATAAAACATCTTACCATGAGGGATAATGAAGAAATTTTTTTCATCATACTAAATAATATATATTTTATACAAATCCGCATTGTTTATATCTAATTTGCCCAAATACATCCACATTACATACAAAAAAGTTACTTTGTTCCATCTATCCCATTACACCCCAATCACACAAAGAGCTTTGGATCACTAAACTACAATTTAAGACGTTTGTATTAAATTATATTAATTATTTGATATATTATATTAAACTTAAATAATCACATAAAATTTATGTTAATTAAGAACCAATATAAGATTGCTTCCTGTTAAATAAAAATTTACTTGAAAAGTTTGTTAATTGGACAACATTTTCGCTGGAAATCAATAGGAAAGGGATTCTTAATCTCACTCATTGTAAGGCTAAACTTTTAAAAATTTAATTGAACTAAATTAATAAAAAATTTATAAAATGATATACGAATTTTTAATATTTTTTTCGTACCAACAACTTTAACAACAACTTAACAAAAAAAGAATAAAACAATCTCAAATATATTAATATTTTTTTAGAAAATTATATTAATTTATTTATCATTTTTTTCATTATCCTTATAAAATAAGAATTATGTTTTCATTTTTCACCAACCATCTTGGCAATTGGAATGACACATTTGTACCTCTACCACAAAAAAAAATATGTTTCTTGTTTTTTTAAACCTTATCTTAGAAAAACTATTAGTTGTGGCATAGTTCATTGCTATGTGAATAGTTTCGTTTTCCTATGCATAGTTCATTTCTCTGTTATGCACATTAATTCTTTTTTTTGTTCCGAAAAAATGCTTGAAACACATGGAAAAGCAAAATTGGTAAGTTTCTCCAAATTAGGGTTGGTCAACTAGGCAAAGTAAAAAAACAGTTATTTTAATTAAAAACATTATACGTAAAATTAATTAAACTCTAATGTATGTTAAATAAATAAAAAACCATTTTGAATTTTTTAGTTTAAGTTAATTTTAAAGAATCCCTCATATGAAAATTTTTGATTGATTTTGACAAAAGTTGCCAGCAAAGTTTTTAAATTAACATCCAACAAAAGCTTATATAAATATTTCGACCCATTTTAGCCGTGTGGTATAGGACAAAGCAAGAAACTTGAAGAACCGAAATGAATCTAAGAAACGAACCTGATCGAACCGAATTTATTTGATTCGATTCTAGTTTCTAACAGTTTGCTAATTTGGTTCTTGATTCGATTCTCGAAAACAAAAAAATCAAATAAACCGAAAACCGAACCTAATTAACTTTGAATATATAATTATTATAAAATAATGTTATATATTTAAATAAAAGTTTCTCTTTCTTTATATTTTTTTATATAATATGAACGTCACCAACTTTACTCTCATTTTCTTCAATACGCTCTCTTGATTCGTCCTTAACTTACCTAATTAAAATCTGAAAGAATCATATTTACTCTGCCCAATGATGGATGATGGCTGAAATAATTAGACTTACACTTTTCTTCTTTCAATTTGGGTTTTATTTGAGGAATGCTATTTTTTTTATGAATTTCGATGTCTAGTCTGAATGACAGTTCAATTTCTTATATCCTGGCTTAATTTTTATTCTTGTTCATATAATTTGGTTTTATGGTGAACTGAACCTAACCTAAATATTTTGGTTCGAACTGAACCTAATATTAGGTTTGATATTAGGTTCCTAGTTTTTATACTATTTGATTCGGTTTGGTTCTTGGACAGAACCGACCAATGCTCCACACTCCAAGTCTATACTCAAGATTCGGCCATGTTTATAACAAATAATATTTGCATAGAGTTTTGAGGGGTTGACTATAGTCCATAAATGTCAAATCGAGAATTGAAATCCAATTTTTTGAATTGTGAACGTGAATCGATAAGATTCGGTTGAAATTCATAAAATTATGTAAAAATATTTATGTTATCTTTTTATTATTGAAAAATACAATTTTATTATAAAAAATGCATATCTACATAAAAATTTGAAATATAAGTTTAATACAGACTAAATAATAATGAAATAACCTTATTTATCAACCATGAATTTGAAGTTTTTTTGTCTATCTCTAGTAAAAAGTTTGTGTCAGTTATATCCCATGGATTAGAGTCCTAACAATTTGATCAATCTTTTGCCACTTATATTTTTATGTATATGTCTTCATCGCCTAAATTTTCACAGTATTCACAACATGAATTTATATGATGCAGGAGTTTTCTAGGTTTTGTTTATATATGTGATAGCCCTGTAAGTTCACCATTCTTTTTTTTTATCTAGAATCTATAACATATATTTTTGCTTCTCTTTTAGTGTAATTGTAACTGATCAAGGAAATTCAGGCAACACATATGTTTGCTTGTTCAAAACACTCAAGACCTATACAAGGAGGTCTCGTAGAGCTTAATTTTCCTTATCATCATTATGCTTTATGGTCACTTGGTATTTGATTGCATTAATATTGATATAGGGAGGAAAAAAAGACATGTTAATTTTAGCTTTTAGTTACTGAATCGTCAAAATCGGCTGAATCGGTCGAACCAATGTCGTTTACAAGCTTATTTCAATTCAGCCATAGACTCGAATCTATTTAGGGGTGAATCGAATCGTAAGATTCGAATAGCGAATAGTATGATTTCAATAACTATGCTATATTCAAATTGCATTTGTTTTTATTTGAGTGAATAAAGATCTTTTTATCGATTAGGCATGAAAACATAAATTACCTCGTAATTTATATTCTACAAATTAATGTTTGATATTATAACAAATATATACATTGCTTGTATTTATAATCCTTTATTACAACAGATTGAGTCGAGAGATAGATAATGGATTCATAAACTGCTATCCAATTTCAACTCAGGATTGAGATGAGTTTTGAGAGTTTTACTTTGTTTGATGGTATAGGTAGCTGATGAACAAAAGACTATACAACTTGCTAAAACTATAACAGCAAAGGAGAAACGACAGATAAAAATATCTCAAATTTGTATTCTTGTTTAATTCCAAAATTGAAGTTGGGCAAAAATTTTGTATTTGGAACTAACAAAATTCATTACATGTATGGCTCATGTATAACATCGTCCATGAGAAATATATCTAACGGGCAAATGCATCGTTACCCCCTCAACTTGGCTCCAATAGCCGAATGCCGCCTCCAACTTACAAATGGATCAGATACTCCTTAAACTTGGCAAAAGTGAACCATTTAGCTCCCTCAATGCGACGTGTCAGAATCTGGTTGTTTTGACTTTTCAAAGATGTCATTTTTCTGATTTTTTTCTCTCCAACCAGAAGTTGACACATGGCATTGAGGGGCCAAATTGGTGCAATTTTGTCAAGTTAAGGGAGGTAACTGGCCATTTTGAAAGTTGATGGTGATATCCGGCTTTTAGAGCCAAGTTGAGCATTTGGCCTATATTTAATAGTTTCTTTCGTTCTTCATGTTTTACTACTATATTTTGTAGTGACGAATTATTAATAATGATAACTTTCGTTATAGGTTGCATTGATCAGGAAAGAAAGTAATTTGATTTAACATACAGGTAAACATTGTAAAAAAGCATCAATTTTGAAATAAAGAATAATAAACTTATGGATATCAGCTATAATATTCAACTATTACCCACGGCCTTACTGTCTTTGAAGTCTGAAAACTCCGATCGCAAGATGCTTTAAGAGTGAGATCTAACATTCAGTAAACATCTTTGATATATACAGGTCTAGTCCTGATATTTATAGAGCCTTATAGATAGAAATATACGTACTATCCTGAATCAAATAATTGAAAATCGCAATAGTCTCCTCAGGCATCTCATTTCTGAAATAACCAGACATCGTGGAATTCCAACAAACAGTCTCTTTCAGGCATTTCATCGAACAGCTTCTTCGCATCCAATAATCTCCCGGAATTACGCAACCCAGTAATCATTGATTAAGCATAATTGTTTAAGCCACAATTGAAATACATACCCGATAGATTGTTCTGAAGAAAAACGAAAAAGCTTAAACCTTTCGTAATCAGTTGATCATGAAGTTTTCGAGCTATGGATTCCGAGGCACAATGTTTAACTGGTCGGTAGAGTTGAGCGTTAGAGGGATCTTGAGAAGAAGATGTGATTTGTTGGTCTGAAAAGAAACGCAGTGGGAATTGAGAGTATACACATTTTATCGATCTTCGGCAGACAAGCTTAAGAAGATCTCAAGAATTTTGCGCCAAATTGACCAAAAGTTCACTAATACAAATACGGCGGGAAATCGCATTTATAAATGTCAAGTTAAATAAGCAGACTTGCTGGCAGCACTCAAGTTTTAAACGCCGAAAATATGCACTTGTTTGAGGCCTGAACCTTATTTGTGCATTTTTTTTTTCAGTTCAGAATTATTTGCAAGCTATTGCACTTGCAATTATGTTATTTCGTGAAAATATACTATTCAAGTTCAAATAAATAAAATAACTATTTAAAATGTTTGTCCGCCGATAAATTTCAATTTTACGTATCATGTAATCTCAAAACTCATTTTTCTATAAGATTATGTGTTCAATTTTCAATTTTCAATTTTCAATCTCTTGAAATATTTATTATAATTTTTGAATTAAAGTTCAATATCTGTATTTCATAAATCATTTTTCCTAATACATTTAGCTAATAACCTTTTTACATGTAACCGGGGTTGCCCAAGGTGCAAATAGTGCGCCCGTCCAAGACCCCTAGTTGGAAAAAGTTCAAAAATATTTTTTATGTTTAACTTTTTAGTAGTTAATATTTAAAAGATAAATATAAATATTAATTAATGTTAGTTGAGTTGTTAAGTTACTAATGATGTAAGAGATCTTGAGATTAAATCCAAGATTTTACAATACTACTTTTATTACCGAGGACTCACTTATATTAATTATTATATTATTTTACCTAGAATTCTTAAATTATCAGGACCGAGCCTGCGTGTAACCGCATTTATTTGTCATTTTATCTTTGTTTAACTTTGAATATTAGTAAAAGTTGAAAAACAATTGTAATACTTATTTATAATCTATGAGTTTGGAGTTAGATTAGGGTTTGGTATTGATGTCTTAATATAAGTTCAACTTAGCCTTTTCCCTAACCTGGATTAAGGGTAAGTAAGATATAAGTCATCTTTATACTCCATCTATTTCAAAATAATTATCTTTTTATGATTTTTGAAAAAATTTCAAATAAGTTTCGTTTTCGGGTTCCAATACATATATTTAAACATTCTATCCATTTTATCTTTATTTAATACATATTGAAAATGATAAAAAAATATCCAATCAACTTTTAAAATAATAAAAATCATATGAAAGTATTTTTATTGCTTTAATTAAAGTAGTTTTGTTATTGATAAACAATTTTAAAGTGATAATTATTTTGAAATAAATTGAGTAAAAGTCAATGATTTAAAAACAAGCAGGTCTTTGTGATAACCATGGGTAGATAAAAACAAAATTAAGTTAAGTAAGCTCAAAAACGTAACCTGCAAAAACACCTAATTCGGAACAAACTGTGTTGTTGTGCCCATAAACATATATATTTCTTATTAGAATTGTAGTGCAGAAGATAAAGAATCTCAAGAGAAAAAAAATATAATGTTAAGTTCCATAAGTCACATTGGACTGTAATGGGTCATCTCACTCCTTTCCTTAGATATGCTGCTTTTCTTTCTTACCATAATCTCAAAGTTACCTTAATTGTCCCAATTCCGACACTTTCTATGTCTGAATCCCAAGCTTTACTCAGCTTCTCTGCTTCCTTCCCCAAAATCTGTCAAACCCAACTTCACCACGTTCCTATTGATCACAACACAAACTCCAAAGATCCAATCTTTGTTCATATGGGTAGAATTATTGCATCCTCTCATCTTCTTTCTCCTTTAATTTCTTCTCTATCTCCACCTATTTCTTCACTTGCAGCAGACATGACTTTAGCTTCTTCAGTTATGGCTAGGGGAGAGCATTGGTCGGTTCAGTCCAAGAAGCGAACCGAACCGAACCGAACCAAATAAATCAAAAATCAAATAACAAAAAAAAAACAAGAATTTAAGGCTTCTCTTCAATTTCTGAAAGTAACTGAATTGAACTTAATTGAATTGAACTGAACTGAACTAAACTTAACTTATTTCAGTGTAAATTTATATACACATAGCTGAATTAAACTGAACTTAACTTAATTGAATTGTAGTCGAAGAAAACAGAACCTAATACTCAACCTAATAGAATTTGGTTCAGTCCGAACCAAACCTAAATTTATCGGTTCGGTCCGGTCCGGTTTGGTTCAGTGTAAAACCAAAATTTTTTTTCTTATTAAAAAAGTTAAAACTTAAGGGGGCAAAACATTCCCCTTTTGGTGATACCTAACAAGGAACATAAAAGCAACGCAAAACAAAGAAAACAGAACACTAAGAAAGCAAACTAATTAAGAATGGAACAATTTTTTTTTTAATAAAAAAACAAAAACTGTAAATCAAAGGGAAGACGTATTCTTTGTAGCATGTAGCAGTGCTCTAGTAGTATAAACATTTCCTTCTCGGTAGCATTGTTGCACCAATACCTTAGGATTTTTTTTGATGAAATTATTTTAGGAATCTTGGTCATGCTGCTAAGGCAAATTCTAGGAAAGAGAGGAAGAAAACTTTAATTGCTAACATATATACTGTCTATTTTTTAATTTGTTCTATACATGTAGCTCCATCACATTGACCTAAATATGCTGTAAATTAGGTTATTGAGGAAGGAGAGGAAGAAAACCTTAATTTGGTTAGTTAGGTTCGGTTCTTGATTTATTTTGTTTTTTTTTTCAAAACCGAGAACCGAACATAAAACCAAATTAGCAAAATAGTAGAACCAAGAATCGAACTAAACTAGTTTGATCCGATTCGGTTCATTAGGTTTCTTGCTCTCCTCTGGTTATGGCAGTCACTTAATCTCTTAACCTTCCAGTTTACATTCTCTACACTTCTTCAGTTAAAATGTTGACTCTTTTTTTTGTCTTTGCCTCAAATTGGGGTTGGGGAGGAGAAAGGGTTGTCAACGGGGCTGATATTGCTGAGAAGTTCACAAAACGGTTGTAGTGTATAGAAAAATATGTTTATCTTAGCTAGTATTATAAGTTATGTTGTAATTATTGGTATCTGTTACATCAAATGTCAACTTGTTTTTTCTATGATGAAGCTGTCATTCTTGTATTTTACTCAACTTTCAAAAAATGTACATATTTGCTCCTAAACACCATGAAGTTACCAGTTTCTGATTGATTTTACTTTATAAGCATGTAATTTTTCTGATTTTTTTTATCTCCAGTTAAAAGCTGATACGTGACATCTAAGAAAATTCAAATGAGCAGCAAATTTTTTAAGATATCTACAGATGCATTATAAATTTTTTTATTCCCTGGTTGTGGACTTGTAGCGCATCTCAATAATGTGGTAAATACAAAAACTATTACATACATTAAAGAAAAGAGAAAAGATATAGATAAAAACAAAAGCATGGCCTGTATTTAATATGAAGAGCAGGTAGAATAGTTTTTTTCTTTTGTGGTAATAAAAGGAAAAGGAAAAGAGAAACAAGAAGCAACAAGGACAAGGAAAAACAGAGCAGGTAGAATAGTTGGTGATGGCAGAAGAAGTGAAATGGGAAGGAAAGTTCAGAGAGGAGGTGAAAGGGATAAGAGGAGACAAAGTGTGGCCTTTTCTTGAAGACTTTTGCAATTTACACAAAGTGTTTCCTTTCGTTGATAATAGCTGGAGACTGGAGGGAGAAGACGGCAAGCCTGGCCTTGTCCGCTACTGCACAGCCACAGCTAATAAGGATGCTGACTTGGTCTTCTGGGCAAAAGAGAAATTGGTTATGATTGATGCCTCGCAACGGTGTCTCACCTATCAGGTTCTTGAAAATAACCTTGGGATCAAATATTATGTGGCAACCATGAAGGTTTTGCCGATGCTTGGCGGAGGAGATGAGGAGGAGCAAGGGTGTTGCATTGAGTGGACAGTGGTTGCTGATCCTATGGAGGGGAGGACTTTTCAGGTTTTTCAATCTGATTGGATTTCTTATCTTCATTCTATTGTCCAAACCATTCAGAAGATTCTGCTCTCTTAAATTTGTGTGATGTTTATATCATTAATTATACAGTATAAGTACGATCATGATTTTGGTTTGTTATTGTTCATTATTTAGCCTAGTTGGTGAAGATTATGCATTGTATTGCAACTGGAAAGAGTTATTTACGACATTTTTCTAGATTTACAAGATTAAAGCATAAAAATATCAACACAAATGGTAGAATATACAAAGGACACAAACAATTTTTTTACGTGCTTCCTAGTTTAGCTTTTCAGGTATAAACTAGTCAATGCATGGAGCAGGGGAGTTCAGGTTCACTAGTTAAAGATACAAAAACACCTAAAAATTACAGAGTTTACAGGCCAAGATGAAGAGAATCGCTAAAGAGAATCACACATAACATAATAAAAGACTGCATGCGAAAGAACTAGTAAAACCTCAACAAACTTCAATGATCTCAAAAGATCCAAGAACACAGAAGAAAGAAATCACAATAACCAAAACTTTAATAACCTTTAGATGTCTTCTCAGCAGCCACCCAACTTCCTTATATAGCCCCATCTTTGAGAATAACCACTTGAAACAGAAATCAGTTAAAGTCACGTGCCAAGACAGCTTCAAGATCTTTACCGAGCACATGGCACAAGCTGAAGCGGTGCAAGTAGGGTTCTTGAAGATAAGAAAAAAGGAAATAGGAAAAATGAGAAGCAGGAAATCAAGAGGTTTAAATGATTAGGGTTATCAGAACACAGGTTTGTAAATGGGTTGGACTTGTGGGCTTTTATTTAAGCTTTGGGCTTTTAGAAAAGATGTTAAGCCAACAGAATATAGGCCACAAATCTCCACCTTTGGCTAACAGCACCTCAATAACAAGTGAATGCCTTCCTTGAGTTCCCCTTTCTTGCTCAATGGGGAATAACCAAGAAATCTTCAAGGCACAGTGCCTAAGCACCGAGCAGAGAACTGCACAACTTGAAGTTTCTTCAGAACAGCCTGAAACTTGGAAACAGAAACAGATTTAGTCAAAATATTAGTTGGATGAATATCAGTGTGAATTTTCTCAACAAGTACAGAACCATTATAGACAATATCTCTAATAAAATGAAACTTAATGTCAATATGTTTAGTTCTTTCATGAAACATGAAATTTTTACAAAGATGGATAGCAGATTGAGAATCACAGTGAACTTTAACATTGTTTTGACTAAAATCAAGTTCAGACACAAAACCTTTCAACCACATGGCTTCCTTTATAGTGATAAGTGTATAATTACACTTATTAACATGACATTTTTAATCATAAAATGATATGGTTTAAAGTCATTTTATACTTCATATAAAAGATTTCACGTGGTATGTA
>CATIWQ010204510.1:0-13781 GCA_949673415.1 Euphorbia schlechtendalii | reverse complement strand
AAGAGGCCTTAAGGTACATCTCCCATTATATCACTATATCAGGAGCGATGAATCCCATCTTGACTACTCGGCTTATCGACATGTGATCATTATTATATCTATAATGACCCATATCATCCTGATCGCCAGGGTATGAATAGGTATGACCCAAAGTATAGCAACACATAAATAAGGTAACTAGTATCTTAGGTTTGAGGATACTTGTACTGCTACTGCAATAAGACATGACACCAACACATGGATATAGTTATTTTCGAGTGCCTATCTTATAGCGATCTCCAATGTATTACCCGAGTACATTCATGTGTTAACTCAAGGTACCACCTTCAACTTGTGAGATCGATTGTTTGGATCTAGTCCAAGGAGTAAGCCTACACATGCTAGTCTGTCCACTTCATTGATGTCTAGTCTTAGTAAAACTGTGACTAAGGATATTTAGATTATTCATAGTAACAAGTATGTGCAGTTCTCACACCATATAACTCCCACTATGACCTTGCACTTTTACACTATGAAGTAGTCATGGACTTTATTTTATCAATGCGCATATATAATACCACATATATATATGATACCAACGAGATACATAAATTAATCAATCACTGATAAATAACAAAGATGCCTTAATTAATTAATAATAATAATAATCTAAAACTGTTTGTACATTATAACTAATTAAGATATATCTCCCTAATTGCATCATGTCTAACACCTTTCTTAGCTCCATACCAATACTAAGTTGGCTTGTTTTTGCCAGGAAACTTCTTCTTATTGAATTTTCCATCTTTCTTCATAAGCACTTGAACATCCTTGCAAAAAGCCCCATTTGCTCATCTGAATCATTGTTGGTTGATTCTTCAAATGAGTCAGCCTTCAGGATAATGGCTCTACCCTCTTTCTCCTTGCATTCACTCCTTTTAGAATCATCATTGTATTTCCTCAGGGACATTTCCTAAGTCATCAAGGTGCCTATTAGCTCATCTTAGCTATAGGTCTTTAGATCATTAGCTTCCTCTTTGGTGCTCTTCTTGGCGTCCCACTCTATAGTGGGAACCCTAAGAATCTTCTTCACCATCTCCTCTTCAATGAATTCTTTCCCCAATCCCTTCATTTCACATAGTATTCATGGATTGAATACCCTAGCCAGTGCCCATCTAGATCAACTTATACTCGTAGAGAATGAGATTAATATTTGACTCCTTGACTTTGCCAATCCCTTTGTAGGTGATCTCAAGCTTTCTCCAGATTTCTTGCACAATCTCACAGCCCGAGGTCCTATTAAAATCTATAAGATCTAGCGCACAATGTAAGTAACTAATGATCGCCGCATTCTCTTTGAGAAGTCTCAGGTCACCATCATCATAATCCTCTCGGTCAACTATAATATGTTCCCCATTCTACACAATTTTGGGAATTTTAGGGCCTAGTTTTATTACTAGCCATGTTTGCATACTTTGGGATTGAATAAAGTTTTTCATGCGTCTTTTCCATAACGTGTAGTGCTACCCATCAAAAAGTGGAGGCCTAGTCGTAGACATTTCTATTTTAAGGAGTGTTGTCTACCCTGATCCAGAACTATAACTATTATAAGCCATTCAGATCTTTAACTCTTAAATAGTGAGTCTAAAAGCTAATTACTTACTCTGATAACACTTGATGGTCCGTTTAGCTATAAAAATCGATCAAAGGGGGGGTAAATGCGATTACTTGGTTCTTTTTATAAATTGTAAAATTGATTCCAAGTTAAGGTTTTATATGTGTGTTGAGTTAATTATGCTATGCACTTGGGTCTAAAAACTATTAACTACTCAGCTATCTTGAACTAGTTTACCTTCAATCTATACCGAGTAACCTACTTAGCTTGGATTGGTTTTTTAAGTGAAACTGATAGAATAGCTTGGATTGATTTTTTAAGTGAAACTGATAGAATAGAGAGATGATGAATGTTCAAAACACTATAAAGGGAATAAAAAGGTTTAAGAGAGATTACACTTGAGATTTTATCCTAGTTTGGCCCCTAGCCTACCTCTAATCCCCGAATTCCTTTTCGAGCTTTAATCCACTAGTGATTTCTTTCCTTACTTAGGCGGAGAAGCCTTTAGTGCAGATAGACAAATTATAGAAAGTACCTTTCTTTCTAACTATCACTCAAACTAAGTTTATGTACCCTTCCTAAACTAACTCACAGATTTTTATTGAAAGATTGCAAGTGAAGGAGTTAAAATTATAAAAAGTGTTGAAACTTTTTATAATGTTAAAGCTTAGCTAATCTGATTTCTCCCTATTACAAATAGATGGGAAATTGAGCGTTTGCTTTTTTATTGCTTGAATTAGAATTTCTGAAAGCTAGGATTGCTTGGACAATATTTTCAACTCTTAAGAAATTCGAGGTGATTCACCAAGTTCAAATGTCTACTTCTGTCTTCTATTTATACTTGGAAGAGTTAGACGTGGCCATTGCAAACTTCTCATCCTAACTTGATCTTCAATTTCTCTTCTCTTCACATCTTTCAAATCTGCCCATTTGAAATAGATTCTAGGATGTTTAGAGACAGAGAATTTGAACGTTGAAGTACGAGAATAATTCGTTAATCTTGAAGTGTCAAAAACCCATTTCTTCAAGAAAATCCGCTCTAAAAGAGAGGTGAGCGAGATGCAACGTGGAAGTGTGTGATTTGTTTATTTACTGATGTTACATAGTAGCGCAGAGGCACTGGAAAAATGGCACTTGTCAGAAGATACCTTTTGTCTTGGACACTAGCGAGGAATCTCCAACATTCTGTAACACCTTTTGGTTGTGAGGATCACTTGAATATCCTTTTTAATTTCAGAGTCATTTTCTTAAAAAGCAATCTAAAGAATATTCTATCTCTCACAGACAGGGTTAAAAGCACAAGTGTCATTTTATTTCCAAGTGTTAAAAAGTTTTTTAGTTTTTTATAACTAAAAGCTAATCAGCTTCGCTAAGACTATATCTTATAAACTACGCAATTATCAGCTTACCTCAACTTTTCTTACTTTAAGCCAAAACTTAATCAAAACACAGTAACCTAAGTTATTTTTCCTTAAACAAACTCAAGTAAACTTGTTATAGTAAGAGTCTACTTAGTACTTAATTAATTTCACTATCCCATGCAGTTTGTTATTTCCAAAATGTTTTAAGTACTGTGAGGTACTATATTAACTTGGATTCAACAAATCTCACTTAGCAACTATTAAAAGAATTCTCTGGTACTTGCATTGTTCTATTGATGCAGTTTTTTTATATCCAAACAGCTCAAATTTTACTCCTAGAGGATACACAGATGCAGATTATGGAAGGGATAAGCTCGACAAGAAAAGCACCACTAGACGATGCGATTTCCTTAGAGAATGTCTTGTCTCTTTGTATAGTGAGAAGCAAACTTTTATTGTGCTAAGTACTGTAGAAGTTGAGTACATGGTAGCAAGAAGTTGCTTAGCACAATTACTATGGATTAAGCAGCAACTAGAGGATTATGGTATAAAGTCAAAATGCCTCAAAGTTATGTGTGATAACAAGAGTGTAATTGACCTGTCGAAGGATCTAGTTCAACATGGAAAGATGAAGCATGTCAATATAAGTTTTCACTTCATAAGGGATCATGTGCTAAGGGGAGATGTCAAATTTGAATTTGTTCCTTTAGAGGAGTAGCGAGCTAATATATTCACCAAACCATTAGCAAAGGAGAAATTCAACACACTTAGAGAGCTAATTGGAGCAAGCTGGAGAGAGAAACTCACTTGTAATTTGAACTCTCAAATCCATTACTCTCTAAGAACCCTTATTTCTTTACTCTTAAAATCTCTTTGCAATGGCATTTTCTCAACAATCTCAAGGCAAAGTTCAGTATATTCTTCAAGGAAAATCTTAGTGAAATATGTTTATCAGCATTGATGGCTTAACTGAGAAGGGAATCTTACCTCCAGGAACTATGTTCACTCAAGTGAAATGGGGAATGGATAAGAAATTTGGTCTAGTTTTCAAAGTGGAATATGATGGGCTGCTGAAAAATTAGACTATGCACTGGGTTATCAAGTAGTAAAATCTTAGCAATTTTCTACTCCTTGATGGGCCAGCGATCAAGGAAGTGATGAGGAAGCTCGACTCCAACCTCTATACTATCAAGGGATTTCTTGATATTTTAATGATAGAGATTGACCAAACCATCCACCTCATCTCAGTGAGGTTGATTGCCAGCATCCTGTGCATGGCTTTGAAAGGCCTAATGCTTAGAAGAAATGGAGACAAAGAAGTTGTGGCAATTTCAGAAGATCGGGAACTTCCAGCTGATTATAGCTTCTGTAAAATTAGCACCTCTGGAATGACATGGAGGGTGAGAACTTACAATGAGCTCCTAATTAGGATCATAATGCCCAAGACTGGATCTCTCACCAGCTGCACAAAGTTTGAGCGATGTATTGTATATCACATGGTGGAAGGGAAGCAGTTCAATTAGCCAATCATGATTTTTCATCATCTCACCAAGGTAACTACTCTATTCCATTATAGTTACCTTAATACTATAATAGTAAAAGTCATGAGGGTGGATGTTTCCAAGTTTGTGGGTGAAAGTGGAGATTCACTCCTACCAATGAAGAGAACTCTGGATTTTCAACACTTCAAGAGGTTCAAGTTCTCTCAACTTCATATTGGGTACACTAAGGCCTAGAATGTCAAGTTAAAGAAAATGAAGGTGGAACCATCTATTTTCCCAGTAGATGTTCCTAAGGAAGATGAAGATTCCTTTGTGGCTAAACTTGAAGTCTCAAGTGAAGGAACTATTGATGAGGTGCCTTTATCAGCTCAACAAGTTCAAACAACATTAACAACAACTGTTCCAGCAAGTCTAGGAGTTAAGACAACGGCTCAAAAGAAAAGAGGTAGTCTAGCAAAATCAAGGGCAGCAGCTATGCTTGCTCAAGTACAGCTAAAGAATAAGCTTAAATTTAAGACCTAAGCCTAGAGGGAAGCTAAGGCAAAGGAAATTTTAGAAGAGAAGGAAGAAGCAGTAGCAGCAGCAAAGTCATCCTTTCCTCCTCCTCCTCTAGAATTTATTGCTAAAGTCCAAAGCATGTCAATAACTGAGCCTAGACAAGGTCTAAGGGATAGTAAGAGGAAGTTTGAGGAAGCTAGAGGAGGGACTTCTTAGTTTGAATCTAAGAAGGGAAAAGAGGACAAAGATACTATTAGTCTAGGTGTTGCTGAGCAAGTTGAGAAAGTGGTCTCCAAAATAAAAGGATTCCAAAAGAAGAGATCTACCACAGTTAGACCCAGAAGATCACTTCAAGTGATCAATGATGAGGATGATGATGACATAGAGATCATCAACCAGGAAGAATCTGCTCTTCCTAAAGAGAATATCAAATCCCCTCTTCGCACTCATCAAACTAAGCTACCTAAAACTCAAGCTAAGTTACCTAAGGTCGATCCATCCTTGGATCAATCAACCTTGTAAATCCTACCCTTATCTTTGTTGTGGATCCTATTTCTTCTCATGCATATACCTCTACTATAAACCCCCCAATCCATACTTCTTCTAGAAATATTTCCCAATAAAAAACCAACCCTTTTTCACCACCTCCACAAATTCAAACTAACATCATTCCTTCTCCAATAAAATCTAAACCATACGAACTTCTTAGATTCTCCCAATCTCACCTAACCTTTCTTCACAACCATCCCCGACCCCGAAATCCCTTTGATTAAGGAAGTCCCTCATACTGAGAACAACGCTCAGGAGGGACCAACTAATGTTGGTGGTGCTAAGGTAAATTTTATAACCGAGGAAGCAACACCATCTAGCAAAAAGCCAATCTAAGAGGATGTAGGTGATTCATCTATTTTGGCTTAGCTTGAGAGCTACCAAGGGCTAAATTCCCAACTCTCAAAATTGACACTGAATTGGATGGGGTAGTTAGCCAAGTGCTACTAGCTCAAGAATTGATAAACTTATCCAGGAAGAAGAAAGCCAAGATTACAAAATTTGATGAGAACTCCAACATCCCTTTGGATTCAATCTATTATGAAGACTTCAAGAAGATTCAAGGGATTTTGTTTACCATTAGGAATCACATGGCGAAAGAAAGTGCAAAAAGCTTAGTGGATAAGATGGCATTGATCCTAACCGGGCTGACAAATTCTACAGATCAGCTCAATGTAGCTGTGTCATCTATTCCAACTTCAAATGTCATTGTAAATGGAGTGGCAGGTAAAGTGAATAATAGTATTCATACTACTTCTGAATGATTGAGTAGTTTCAATTTTCAATGCAACTTTAGCTACACACACTACATAGTTCCATAAGTGTAGAGAGGAGAAAGCCAAAATCAAGACAACCACTGACAAGCAACTCAGCGACATTTCCAAGTAGCTGGATGTCAATAACAACTTATCTCACAGAATGTGCAAAATTTTGGAGAAGATGTCAAAGCTAATGATCGTCTATAACAAGAAGGTGGATAACATTGTAAAGAAGGTGGATGATGCTATCAAGAAAATGGATAAACCTATGCTCAACATGGATGCACTGAGTGATAAACTCGACTCAACTTGTGCTCTTATAGAGACAAATTTTGAAGACGTGGTGAAGAACTCTTAGAAGAAGTTGATTGATGCCATGGGTAAACCTTTTCTAAAGCTTACTAAGTCAGTCAACCCCGGTAATGGCCTCACTATGCATAAAAAGCATAATACTCTGGTAGATAGGATCAATGAGCTTCAACTCAAAGTTCACTAATTGGTGAAGACCAAAGAGAATGATGCAAATGACATAGATTACATAACTAAAATTGTTAATCTCATGTGCCCAAGGATTTTTGAGATGGAAGAAAAGTTGAAGATCGTGTAATTAGCAGCTGATTTTAGAGGTCTTCTGTAATTCTTTAAATAATTTTTCTTCTAAGGATTTAATCATATTGCTCATCTCACAAGGTGTCATCATTTGTTGTTACAAGAGCTAAAAGAGCAAGAGGGTCTATCAGCGTAAGAAAATGAGCATCTCGAGAATGATATAACGCTAGCTATCATAGGAAAATAAGAGGATTTTCAAACTGCAATTGACTCTTTTAATGTATGTCTCAACCAGATTGTGATGGAGAAGATAAAAAAGGGAGAGAAAGTAGTTGAAGATGCTCGCAAAGCTGCTCAGCATCAAAGATCAAATATCCAACCTAGACCGCAATGTCCACTAGAGCAACATCATTCAAGGAACTCACCAAGAGGCGGAGGTTCATCTTCTCAACAAGATCTCAAAAGGCATGACCCCAAGCTGCATAGATATTTTATAGTATAAAAAATCTCTTGTAATAGTGATAATTTTGTAAAACTTAGTATATGAAACTTCTTGTATACTTACAGAGTTATTCAATGAAATTACAAGTTTCTATCCAAGTTAAGAGCTTCTTAAGTTGTTATTATATTTGTGTTATTCTTGCATATATAATAGTGTCACAAGAATAAACCAAGACCAACTTGAAAGGAGAAGCCGAGTACAACAAAGTCCCAAGATAAAGAAAAGTTCGCTAAGTATGGGGGAGCTGATGTTGACTGAAGGAAATCCACTCAGCATGGGGGAGTCTATGTTGACTAAGGAATTCACTCAGAATGGGGGTTCTTACATCACTTATCAGGTATTCTTATACCCATAAAATATTTATTTAATTAATTTCTTCTACTACCTAGTTTGTTATCTATTCCAAAATAATGGAGATTATTGAACCCAAGTTAATAGTACTTAGAGTTTTGGAGATAACAATCTGATTAGGATAATGAAATTAATTATGCACTAAGTAGACTCTTAATTAGGCAAGTTTTACTTGAGTGTGTTTTGAGGAAATAACTCAATTTTATTGAATCTTATTAAGTTATGGCTTAAAGAAGGAAAAGTTAAGTGGTTGTGTACTTCATATTATATGCGATATAACTCAGCTTTAGATGAGTAGCTTTTATTTTTATAAAAGCTGAGTAACTTGAGACACTTAGTTTTATTATGACACTTGTACGTTTAAATGTTTTTATGAGGACAAAATGTTCCCTTTGATGCATATGCACCTTTTTTAGTATCTTTGCGCAACTCTGCAACGTCAACAAAGTAACCTACCATAAGATTCCATGTTACATCTCATGCGCTCCTCTCTCAAACAGATTTGCTCGAAGAACTGAGTTGTTGATGAATTAAAGATTAACAGATCAATCTCTTACTTTAATGTTCGAAATTGTTATCTCTAAACATCTTGAAATCTGTTTCAAATGGGTAGATTTGAAAGTTGTGAAAAGAAGAGATTTTGAAGAACATGTCAAGATGAGAAGTTCGGAAATGCTACTTCTAGCTTCTACAACTATAAATAGAGACTAGAGTAGACGTTTCAACTTGGTGAATCACCTCTAATTTCTTAAGAGTTGAAACTCTGCAAAAGCAATCACAGCGTTTAGAAATTCTAACTTAAGAAATCAAAAGCAAACAACTCAGTTTACAATATGTTTGTTAGAGAGAAATCAGACTTGCTTAGAATCCTAGCTAAGTTATTACATTGTAAATGATTCAATGCTTTTTATAAGTTAAAATCATTTATTCTTAAAATTCTCTAAATTATCTGAGTGAGTCAGTTTAGGAAGGGTACCAAAACTAATTATTAAGCGGTAGTAAGAAAGGAGGGTAATTTCTTTAATCGTCTACCCACTATAAAGGCTTCTCCGCCTATTGAAGGAAATAAATAACTAGTGGATTAAAGCTCGAAAGGAATCCAGGGACTAGAGGTAGGCTAGGGGCCGAACTAGAATAAAATCTCAAGTGTACTCTTTCCTTAATATCATTTATTTACATTATCATAGTTTGCACTCATACATCATCTCTTGTTCTATCATAATTTCTTGAAAATCATTCTGAGCTAAGTAAGATTACTCAACACAGCTTGAAGGTAAACTAAGTTAGGAAAGCTGAGTAGTTTACAATTTTTAGACCAAAAAGTGCACTCAATTTCATTTGGTTATCATGCTTCCAAAAATAATTGGCAATATTTTTAAATCTTTAAAGAATAAGTGAATCTGCATTCACCCCCTCTGCAAGATTATTAAGGCTAAAGCGGACTAACACTTCTTTGAACATATCGTTCACTAGCCTTTGATAGGTTACTATAGTATTTTTCAAGCCAAATGTCATGACTATGTAACAACATGTTCCTTTATATATTATAAAGGAAGTATGGTCTTCATCCATCAAATTCATGGGAATTTAGTGATATGCGCTTTTTGCGCCTGAAAATGAGTAGACTGCATAACATGTTGTTGAATCTACAAGTTGATCCAAACTTGGAAGTGAGTAGCTATCTCTTGGAGTAGCTTTTTTTTAAGTTAGTGAAGTCTATACATACCATTTGGTCTCTTAACCAAAACCACATTGGTAAGCCAATAAGGATAGCTTACCTCTCTAATGTGACTCGCTTTTAGCAACCTATCAATTTCTTCTTTTATTGCGTGATGTCTCTTTGGCATGTGTTTCCTCTTCTTCTATGTTATCCACTCAATTTGTGGACTAATGTGTAGCTCATGTTTCTTTACAAGTTTAACCCCTAATAAATCATTAGAGGAGCAAGAAAAGGTATATTTCTAGTCTGTTAGCACACAATTAATTCATACCTTTACATCATCATCTAAATTCTTACCTATTTTTAAGGATCAGTTCAGTCCAACTTTCAACTCTTCTAGTTCTTCGAATGCTTCAATTTTTTCTATGAAATTTGGCTCGATTTCTTATATTAGGTTTGTTTCTCTTTGGAAGGATGCAAAGTAAGCTTCCTATGCCAATTGTGGGTTCCTAATTACTACTCTCATCCCTTTCTTATTTGGTATGAAAATTACCAATTGTCAAGGATATATGAGCATTGCGGTTTTAATCTAAAGTGGTCTGCTCAAAATTATGTTCAATCCAACTAAGATGTAGGCTATCATGAATTCTATTTTACCCCAGAGTTTGTGTTTCAAGTTTCCCATCTCTACTTCTAATGTGACTTCACCTAGTGAACTATTGGGTTGGCCATTCAAGCTTATTAGAGGTGAACTTCCCTCCTAGATCCTAGAATGATGCACCTTTAGGCTCTCTAATGCACTTTTGGTGATAATATTCATAGAAATGTCTGTGTCTAACAAGATCCGCCTTACGGTGTAATTTTCAAAAATTGCGTCCACTACAATTAGATCACCCTGAGGCTTCTAAACTAGGGAGTCTTTTTGGTATGGTTTAAGAATTTCTACTTTGAGGTCTACATTTATTTTTTATTATTATTTGTGGATTTTGCCTTTTTCCTAGGCTTTTCAAACTCAGGTTCGCTTACAATCACCATTATCACTCTCCTTTGTCTGGTTAGCTATCTTATCCCTCTTAGCATCATCTTCATTTTTGGAATCTCTCTTTTTGTATTGTTTCTTCGAGATTCCTTTAATGAATTGGCTGAATTTTTCTGCCTTAATCGACTCATGTACAACATTCGCTAGAGTTTTACACTTATCCATGTGGTGGGCTTTTGCTTTATGATACTCATAATATTTTTTAGTATCTCTTGCAAATGTAACTCCCTCTATAATCTTAAGAAGCTTTATATTCTTCTTCTCAGGCATTTTATTGATGGCCATCAAGATTTGGCTGAGAGATGTGTTGAGCTTAGGACAATCTTCTTCTCTATCGTAATATTTGCACTACCTTTGTTAAAGCTTCCTTGACTATTCTTCCTTTTGTCATCATATCTTGGTCTATCATCTTTTCTTAAATCTTTACTCCAACTTTCCCTTCTTTTGCTGAAATTCATTTCATCTACCAGGTTGGCCTAACATCTCCAAGCGTATATTCCCCTACTTAGCGAGAACTAGACCCTGGATAAGTGATAATTGGGTGGATTGACCTATATGCGCACTACTATGTTCCGGGTTGGAAACAAATTTAAAGGTCGTGGTCTCCGGTTGGCTATCATGGCATTAGAATAAGTCAGAGGGTTTGAGAGAGGTATGCTTAGAGTGATAGGCGTTATCGATGTTTGATGATAAAATCTTATCGACATGTGTCCTGCAAAGGCTCTCTCAAAGTTATCCATCAGATTCTGCACTAGTCCCACTTCTCGACTGGTTAACTACATTCTGGCTTTACTTAGATCTCCAAAAATTACGCCTAGCGCGTAATACATATCTAATACTGATTTCTTATATAATTCCATCTCTTCAAGCGGCATGTTGTATATCTTCTGCATTATTAGGATGAGATTATCACCGTTTGAAAATCCAATACTCATGGAGTTGCACGCCTCCCTAGTTTGTAGTTATCCGGTGGACATCATGCCCATTGTGGTTGGGGTAGATGTTTTACCTTGGTGGTTCTCCCCTTGTGAAGTGTTAATCTCACTATCATTCCCAGCTTGGGGCATGGCTTACTATCTTTAGTAGGTTTCCGAATGTTGAAATATTTATCGTAAGAAATGAGATTCTCATCTAAGCAAGATAATCAGTCCATACTCACTACACCAATGAAAGATTTATCAAATAAGATGTAACTTATCTGATGATCTTCAAATGTCAAAGAGGTTGCAAGCGCTGTCTATGAAGGTCAAAGACTGCATGCAAAATAAACACATTGCTATTGGAGACTAGCCGAGCGATCACCATAGCCACTCCGATGCTAAAGTAGTGTTAGATTTAAGAGAGGTGGCAAGTGTATTTGAGTAATGAGAATCATGTACCTTTGAATGGTGACCAAAGGGGGCCATTTATAAGCTTGAGTGTCTCCTAAGTCAGTTAAGAGAGGGAGTTATATCCTAAATAGGACTCTTGCCTAGATAGTATCTCTACAATAGGATAGAATTTAATCATGTATAAGGAGAATCCTAATTAGAATAGATTACTTTTCTTGCGGAGAAAGCATAGGAAATAGAATTTCTGTTGGCTTAACCGTAGACCACTTAGGTGGCTTAACCTAGTCGGTTAACCATTTGCCTGGTCTTATCTTCTTTCTAAGATTGGGTTTGACTTAGTCTTTTTGATACATTGAGGCATTTGTGTATGCCTAGATATCAAGGTTTTGATGGACAAGCGCCTAGTGATATTTTACTAAGCTATCACTTGTTTGTTTGAGGAAGAAGAAAATTGATGGTGAAAAAAGAAAGGAAGTTTATGTTGGAGAGAAATAGAAATTAAAGGGTTGGAGAGGGTTTGGAGAGAAAATTAGTGTTAAAGGATAAAGGGTTAAAGGGTCAGGAAGAGGGTTTAATTTAGTGATTGGGAGGGTCGAAGCATTTAATAGGTGTGGAGGTTAAAATTTAAATTAAAACTGGTAAAAAATACCAGTTTATTAATTTAATTAGGAATCTCTCTTGTGGGAGAGATCCCACGTCGAACGCTATAGTTCAGACACTACTGTCTCAATTCAATGAATTGAAAATTGACCAGTCATTCCAGTTTTTAGTCAACAGTAGTTGGGCGACAGACATGCCATCTAATCACTATACACCAGTCAAGCTAGTTTTCAAACTTTTATATTTTGAAAAATATTGAAAAACAGGATTGGCACTCCAATTTCCAGTACAAAATGAAAATTAAAATTTATATCCTTGGTTAAATGTATGCCAACATTGTATGTATTTATCGACCCATTGCCTTTTATGTTCTTATTTTTTTTAATTATATTTTCCAAGTGTTATATTAGGCCCCTAAAACTCGAGGTTCCTAAGTAGTCACTCATCCTGAACATGCTAAGGGTGGGCTCTTAGTAAAATTCTATTAAACGGAATAATGGAGTATATGATAACATGTACATACTTAGGGTTGAAAATGAGTCAAGCGATTCGAGAGTTGTTCCAGCTCAGCTCAGTCAAAGCTCAACTAAAGCTTCACTAGATAAAGCTCGCCTCGAGTTCGAGATCGGCTCGAGAAATTAACGAGTCAAGTCGAGCTTCTTAAGGTTCGGCTTGAAAGCTCACAATTAGATTCATTTAATTTTTTAATTACTTTATTTTTTTAAGAAATTCTTATATATGTTGTAAGTATATATAATAATTTACCAAATTTAACATCCTTGTTTTAAATATTTATTAGTATGTTCTACAAAATTTGTTTGAAATCATGTTTTATTCATCTAATATCTCACTTTAACCTTTTAATTAAAATTTTATATTTACAATGTTAATTTTTATTTGGAAGCCAATAAATTAATTGTGTATATAAGGCTCGTTTAAGCTCGTGAACTAGAACCGAGTTTCTCACGAGCTCGAAACAAGTTAAAATATTCTAAAATCGACAATCTTCAAGTCGAGCAGAGTTTAATCATTTTTAATTTCAAGCCAAGATGAGCTTAATCAAGTTCAATCTCGTTTCGGCTTGTTCACATCTCTATATATATATATATATATATATATATATATATATAAGCAAATGCAATCAAATTAGGGGAAATTTTATAAATGGGTTGATTTTAAGTATTTATATCAATCAAAGTTTTGATCCATAACTATTTTGACCAAATAAGTTTCAAACTCACCTTCTATACATTCTAAGTTATTTTGTTCTCCTCCACTACTAATTGATGACATCACAGATGATGTCATGTTTTTTTTTAATTTTCTCATCTTATTTTTCCATTATCTTTTATTCCGTTCATTTTTTGGACATGTTGCTTTAGAGTTTTTTGTTCCTCTCATTTTTATCTTTGAAACGTCATCCATTGTGATATACTTTTTTGATAATTTTCTTCAACTGTTCAATATATGCTAGGAAAATGGTAGGA